>CM033472.1:181183207-181375707 GCA_019447015.1 Hymenochirus boettgeri | reverse complement strand
GATGGCATTAGTGCTAAGGCATGTTAAATTAAATTTGATTTTAAATCTGCGGCCAGTATGTGGGTGGGGAAAATCCCCCCCCGAGATCATATGGCTGCAGGCTTGGCAGCCAACACATTTAAAGCAACCTTCCTTCTTCTGTGGGAGCCATGTTCCAACTGACTTACATTTTGGAGGGGCCATGTCAGTTCTAACTAATAGACTTCTCAAATTCCTACCCCGTCTATGTGCAAACATGGGACATAGCTCTTTAAATGGAAGGGAACTATCCCTCTTTAAAAGTTCCCAATGTTTCCTGACACTCCGTTTGATTCCACTGGTATAGGGGGAATATTGCATAGAATAGGGGATATTATTCTGCCCTGCCTTCTTCACCCTAATACTTGTATTCTTAACCACACCTGCTACATGTTCTAATGCCCTCTTTTTCTGAGCTTCAATTTCCTTAGGGTGATATCCACGATCCCTGAACTTATTGGCCATATGCTGCAATTGCTCATTGGCCATAGGTTTATCAGAATTATTCGTCAAAACCCTAATGAATTGGGAAAACATGACCCCTCGTTTCTGATGTGGGGGATGATAACTCCGGGCATGCAGTAGCGTATTCCTATCGGTAGGTTTAGTGAATAGGCAGGTTTTAAAGCCACCTTCGTCTTTAGTAATTCTAATGTCCAAATAGTCAATGGACATCTCATGTGCCACCATAGTAAACTTTACTGTGGATTTATGCGAATTTAAGCTATCCACCATCAGCTGGCATTCTTCCATGGGGCCGTCCCATAAAACGAACACATCATCGATATAGCGTCTGTAGATCAATAACTTATCCCCAAATGTCGGAAAAATATAACAACGTTCAAACTCCTCCATATAAAGATTAGCGAAGGAGGGTCCAACATTGGACCCCATGGCAGTCCCAGTGACTTGATTGTAGTACTCCCCTTCAAATCTAAAATAATTATTCTGGAGGGTGAAAGTTAGAAGGTCCATCAGAAATTCAATGGGGGGACCACTATGACCCCCCTTAATCAACGCCTGTCTACAGACTTCAACTCCTTCAGTCTGAGGTATGATGGTATATAGGCTTTGGACGTCTAGAGTCATCAAAGTGGTATTCAAGAGAGGACCCTCATAAGCCTTAAGGATATCCAACAATTGTCTACTATCTCGAAGATAGGATGGCATCTTGCTCACCAGTGGTTGTAGGTAGAAATCAACAAACTTAGCCACAGGTTTTAGTATAGACCCTAACGATGATACAATAGGCCGCCCCGGGGGTTTCTTTAGATTTTTATGAATTTTAGGGACACTATAAATAATTGGTACCTTAGGTACTTCAGTAATAAGAAATTTATTTTCAGATTCACTTATCCATCCATTAGAGAAGGCCATACCAATCAAACTATCCAATTTTGATTTCAAAGAAGTAGTTGGATCACCTTCAAGTCGTACATATATGTTGGTATCCCTCAATTGGGACAAAAGTTCCGAAATATAGTATTGGCGGTCCAGAAGGACTATGGCCCCGCCCTTATCCGCTGGACGGGTGACTAAATTGGGATCATCCCTCAATGTTTGGATGGCCTCCCTTTCACCTTGCGTAAGGTTGTGTCTATGTCTACTTATGTTTTTGTATATATCTTGTTCCATGTCAGTTTTTACCATGTTGGAAAAGACTTTAATGGCTGCTGCCATATTGGGTGGTTCATATTTACTAGGTACTCGGAAAGGTGTAAGTTCCGGAGTACCATTACGGAACTGGTTCTTCAGGTTCAGTAATCACTGAAACCTAAATAAATCAACATCATCAATCAGTGGGTCATGCTTAGGCATAGGCACAAAGGATAATCCTTTACTTAAAAGGTTAAATTCATTGTTATTTAGAGCATGGTTACTTAAATTATAAATAGCATCTAATTGCGGGGATGTCTGGGCGGTTTGCCCCTTGTTCTTATATCCACCCCTCCTGGTGGCCCTCATTGGTGGTCCCTTCGTGCGCCTGACCGGGTATTTACCCCTAAAAAAAGCTGTTCAGGGGTCTGAGTAGGTATAGCTACGGATTCCATTCCTGATGTATTGTCACTTTCAGAGGGGGATTCATCAGAGCTGTCACATGTACGTAAAGCCCTCCTACGCAGGGGCCTGCGGCGAGTATTAGGTCTACCATTGCCACTTAGCCACCCATAAACTCTCTTTTGCGTGTAATCCTCCTCCACTTTGGACAATTTTTTCTTTTTAAATATCAGGAGTTCCTCTCTATATTTATTCACCTGTGCATTAATTTTTGCCATCCAGTCATTAGACTTATCAATGGTAAGTTGTGCTGAGTACTGCTGTTGTACCCGCTCTATTTCAGCTCTCACCTCGATCAATTCCCTAGTGACAAATTCAACTACCAACAGCATTAAATCAAAGGCACACTTATTAAGGATCCCACACCACTTAGTACAGAAATCCTTATTCAGCCTCCCCAGGGTCGGGACATTCCTTACCCTAAACCCTCTGGGGATCCTTCGGCTGCGATGATAGTCTGAGAGAAATACTCCATGCAAATGGAGATCCGTTTCCTTTTTCTTTAAGCTCAACAATTTGAATGAAATATCCTTCAAAGTGGGGCTAACATCCAGGGCCACTGTTGGTTCGGCAAATAAAATCCTCTGTGCATCCTCCTGCGTGAAGTAAAAATCAGTGTCTGCATCAATCGAGGCCACATGGCTAGATTCCACGTCCTCCATTGCAATCCAGAAGCTAGAAGCTACAGACCGCTACAAGGAATGGTGTAGAGGAAAGCAACTTAGCGCGACTCCTTACAATCAGCTGGTGCCGGGAGAAATTATTAGTAACAATCTTCCATCGGTCCCGCACTCACGCTTCCTATTCAAATGCCCCGGTGCCTCTGTAGAATATAAACACTGTTACCAACGGACAGAGCACTCGCAGGTCTTCTCTAAAGTCTTTTATTATTAATACATCAACGCGTTTCAGCTGTCACCGCAGCCGTCCTCAGGATGTGAATACAATTCAGGTAAGTGAAAATATAAAACCTAGGTTTATATAGGTAGGTATATATATATAAAAACATCGGAAAAAACGGAGGCACTCACAGGACTTAACAAGCAGCGTGGTTGTTTAATCAAGCGTGATGGTTAACATGTTTCCGCCCCGTCACTGGGGCCGTCTTCAGAACATCTGAGGATCGTGCTACAAAAGTTTAAATACCAACTACATCCAATCCGTGAGGGAGCGTAACAGTGTGTCATACTCGTAGTGGTGATCTTGCCCAATCAACACAGTAAGGTGTGTAACAGAGGGACCAATAGGAAGACCGGGGGTGTGTCAAGAACCCATCAATGACAGAAATCAAGCCAGAACTCCGCCGGCGGTGAGGTAATGAAGCATAGTATAGTGTCAAATAGCAATTCAGAGAAGTGAACTACAGAGGCACCACTAAGTGTATTTAAAGTGCTGAAGTGTAATAAAGTGACGAGTGCTCACATGTTAACCATCACGCTTGATTAAACAACCACGCTGCTTGTTAAGTCCTGTGAGTGCCTCCGTTTTTTCCGATGTTGTATAAGTTTGGATAGAGCACCCAGGCTGTTGATTGTATGGAGTGCCCGCTGCCGTCGACCTCTGTATGTATATATATATATATATATATATATATATAATTTGTCTTAAATATTGTATGAGACATTTTTTAAGACAAGTGTTTGCCAACCTTTTAATAACTTACAAAAAAGTTTTAAAGTGGATGGTAACACTTCCCCCAAATAGCAATACCTTCTTAAAAACATTAAACTTTTCTAAATGTGTTGAAGGTGCGTGTTCTAAACGCAGTAGTTCAATCAATTCCTCACTGAGCCATGCTGACCTAAGATTTAAAGGGCAAATTTGGGGCACTCATAATTGCAGTCAAGCTGCATTGGCCTCAAAAGAAAGGTCATCTATCTGCCTGAGCTCACAGTAGAAACCTATTAATGAATGCTGCTGCATGTCTGATGTGATATAAACAGACATTGCATATTTAGGATCTCTTATTATGTCTAAAGAATTGCTGGAGAAGAATATGCACATGGGAGGCTTTGATGGATAGGTGTCATTGTGTAAATGGAATCTTTGAATTACAAATATATACAACAAATAGCTATTTCCTTCTACTTACAAAATAACCAGTCAGACATTGTTTTTGAGAATGCCTAATGTATAGAATTCTAAATCAATGTTTGTATGTGCTTTATCTATTAAAATATTGGTCAATTGCTTCATAAAGTATAACACTGATGTCCTTGGAAACTGTTAAGATTTGTTGCAAATGTGTGGGGTTTTTTTTGGGGGGGGTGGTGGAATGGTATACTTTTTATAACTGGGTTGTTTGTCTCAATGAATGTTTTATCAATGTACATTTTTTTTAGTGAGCGGCCATATTAAGAAAATGTCATTTATTAATAAATGTTGTAGCTTTTTAAAAAAGCAATGTAACTCTCATACCTCAAAATGTGGTTGCCATTAATAACTTAAAGATGTTATGTATAGAGATGGCTTCGGTCTGTTTTCGAACTTTCAAACTATATGGAAAGTTCGAAAGTTCGAAAACGGACCCATTAAAGTCAATGGGAGTCAGATAGTTCGAAAAGTTCAAATGAAATACAAATAAAATATTAATGGTAACCTAATGTAAATGGCCGTGGGACCTGGGAAATGGTCTGGGGAACATGTTCGAATATATAGAACATTCACAAAATCAATTTTTCTCTCGCGCTATTTTCGAGCTCTCACGTTTGAACATTCGATGTTCGCGCCTAGGGATCATGTACATTTTACTCGCGGATTCGATGCTCGCATATAGGTTTTAATGGACACTTTGCAAGCGGATTCGATGTTTGCACTTAGGTATCATGTACATTTTACTCGCAGATTTGATGCTCGTGTATAGGTTTTAATGACACTTTACTCGAATGATCAAACATTCGATATTTATCGAAAGTCCGAAAATATCGAAAATCCGGGTCCGTGATAACACGATTGGACGGGTCTGCCGCGACAGACAGTCCTTCCTCCTGGCCAAACAATTTTAGCTTAATTTTGACTTAATTAGTCATTCAAAGACAAAAAAAAGCTTTGCTTTTAAATAATGGATAGTGTCTACAAGCAGTGTGCTAGGGGGAGGGGCTGGGAATGGGTGATTGACAGTTCTTTATTGACTTGCAATGCCCTTCCCTTTTAAAAAGAACTCCCAGATCTAAAAAACAAGGGATTGGAAGGTCAGTGAAGTGTTAGTATTTATCTTATATACTAAAAGAAAGATGTAAAACCACAGATGCCAAAACCACTGCAGTACCCCGAATGGCCATTAGGCGGTTGTGCCTCAGTATTTGCGATTCTTTAAAGAATCAGTGGGTTTTGCTAGTTTCCCATAAACAATTGTGATTGTTTTCATGGCAGAACTGACCTATTGTCTAAAAGATCAAGCCATTTAAAGGAGAACTAAACATTTTTAATTATATATATATATATATATATATATATATATATATATATATATATATAATATATATACCTACACATGTAAGATTCTTCATTGTAAGATTCAACTCACACCAGTCAGTGTGAGTTGCTGGAAAATAAATTGCAGGGTAACAAGTAGTGTTTAAGTCTTATCAGGGACTTCCATTTTGGTGTGGATACATTTGTATGACTTTTTTTTCATTATTCTGTTCCTAGCAAAAGTTAAGGCTTCTAAATGGTGAGTTATTAGATATTTTAGATATAGACACTCTAGATGCCCAGATCTATATACATGCTGCAACTTGTTGTGATCTGTTTGCATGTACGCAAACTCTTAACTGTGGTTTCATAAATAGACCAGCGGCCACAGCAAAGGGAGAGGAGAGACACAGCTTGTTGTATGTTTGTAAATGTACTCTGTCTATTGGAACAATGTTGTCTTGAGACACTAGTTCTCTTTTAAATTTAAAAGTATGTTACCAGAAACATATTTCTGCACTTAATCTGAATGTGTATTATTAAAATAACTTTTTTACTGTCTGTGCCACCTTTCACTCTAGCATACTAGAACATTTATTGTAAGTAGAGATGGATCCAAACCCAGTTCCAAATTGGATCTCACGAATCTGCCGGAACATGGACATCATTTATTTCAGATTTTTGTGAACTGTGGAACTTAAATTTAAAAATCAAAAATGTTCGATATTTCTAGAAATTTCAAATTTAAAAATCGCCAATTTTTAAAATTTCTGGAAATCTCGAAAATACTATGCAGAATGCCAAAACAGGAAGCACATACATTTTCCGGTACTGGAAGGTGTTTTTTTTTTAAGATTTTGGGCATTGATGCGTGTTCTCCAGACCATTACCCAGGTCCCGGAGACATTTGCAGGTGGAACTTTTGGATTTTTTAACTTCCGGTCCTCTTGAAGATTTTCAGATTTTTGAATCTGCAATCGGAAAGGATTTCAGTGAGTTTTGGCCATCTCTAATTCTATCTGTTTTAAACGGGGGAAAACTATATTCCATAATCTGAAATCATCCACCAAATAATTGTAAATTACCATTCAAGTAAATTACATTAAAGGATAGTTATATTGCCTCAATGCATTTTTTTTAAAACTGCTTTCAAAGGAGTAAAGATATGCAGCCCTCCCTATATGTTTTTTTCCTGATTTCGAGCTTCTCTCTGCATTCAATTAGCCACACTGTGAAGGGGGTGTAACAATTCTGTCTGCAACTGTCACTCAAAACTAGCAGTGAGAAAACACTACTCCACCCATCCTTGATCAGCTTGATTCAGGGGCACATCTAGGGTTTTTGATGCCTCAGCTAAACTTTTAATGCCGTCTGCCGCCGCATTTAACTGGGTGTGGCTTTTCCCATGGGTATGGTTTATCCAATGGCCATGGCTTCACTGGTGGGTGTGGGTAAAATTTTACGATTTTGAACTTTCTATCACATAGGTATTTAAACAGTTCCTCAGACAGTCAATTAGCAATAATGTAAATTACTAGAAGAAACAGATATATCTCTATCTCAAACAGCTAGTGTTGCCACTACCATATTGCTCCTATCAGGTTTTTGTTGATCAAAATAACTTCTTTTATAGCCTGTGCTATATATGTTGGTTCAACTGTTACAATACATTAGAAATGCCATACTTTCTGTAGTATAAAAGATTTTAGACAAAAGATTATTAAGCCTGCCACCACGTTAAGCCCTTACTAGCTAACTAGCATAACTAGACTTATCTAGCCATATAAAATGTTGAAGTGGAGTTGAAGTAACCTCAAGGTACCGTGTATTGGAGTCATGTGGGCGGCACTCACCCTTCTTGTGCACGTTTGCCTGTTAAGAAATGTTTTTCCACCACTGCCTGTCTGTTGCCTTTCTTCTTCAGTGCAGAGGGGCTGCCTGAGACAAATGTCTCACTCTGCCTAATGGTAGATGTGGCCCTGGCTTGATTATGTAGGCTGTATCCTAGCAACCAAACAGTTCAAGTTTGTTTGACTGGCAGAGGAGGACATTCCCACCAGCCAATGGCAAGTGATATGTTAATCATGGCCCTGGGCCATCTAGGAGGCAGGCTTTTAGCACTCATCTTTGCTGTGTGATATTTAAGGGAAGGCAGCACGGTTGTAAATGAGAGTAAGCGATTTCAGCTACTGGAAGTGTGGACATGTAATGGGGGAGATGTTGTTTTTTGGGGTATTGTTGTCCTTTAAAGGATAAGGCTGTAAAATTAGGTTAGCTTTAAAAATACTGTTGCCATATTTTTTTTTTTTTACCTATGCCCCTCCAGACCATACCTTTGTGCCTTCAAAGTTGCTGACACCTTGTTATTGGTTTGCTGAATGTTAAGATCCACCCTTCTGAGATTTCCTCTGCTTTCTGCTGCTTGAGCCTCAAGTGATTATGGCTGTGAGTTCCGTGCATGTGCACGGACCTCACAGGCATTACTGTTTGAGGCTCAGGTAGGAGAGTGAATGGAACTCGCAGGCATTACTGTTTGAGGCTCAAGCAGGAGAGTGCACGGAACTCCACAGGTATTACTGTTTGAGGCTCAAGCAGGAGAGTGCACGGGACTCACAGGCATTACTGTTTGAGGCTCAAGCAGGAGAGTGCACTGAACTTACAGGCATTACTGTTTGAGGCTCAAGCAGGAGAGTGCACGGAACTCACAGGCATTACTGTTTGAGGCTCAAGCAGGAGAGTGCATGGGACTCACAGGCATTACTGTTTAAGGCTCAAGCAGGAGAGTGCACAGAACTCACAGGCATTACTGTTTGAGGCTCAAGCAGGAGAGTGCACGGAACTCCACAGGTATTACTGTTTGAGGCTCAAGCAGGAGAGTGCACGGAACTCACAGGCATTACTGTTCGAGGCTCAAGCAGGAGAGTGCACGGAACTCCACAGGCATTACTGTTTGAGGCTCAAGCAGGAAAGTGCATGGAACTCACAGGCATTACTGTTTGAGGCTCAAGCAGGAGAGTGCATGGGACTCACAGGCATTACTGTTTGAGGCTCAAGCAGGAGAGTGCACGGGACTCACAGGCATTACTGTTTGAGGCTCAAGCAGGAGAGTGTACGGAACTCACAGGCATTACTGTTTGAGGCTCAAGCAGGAGAGTGCACGGAGCTCACAGGCATTACTGTTTGAGGCTCAAGCAGGAGAAAGCAGAGGAAATCTCAGAGGGGCGGAGCTTAACATTCAGCAAACCAGTAACAAGATGTCAGCAACTTTGAAGGCACAAAGGTAGGCTCTGGTGGGGCATAGGGAAAAAAAATATGGCAACAGTATTTTTAAAGCTGCAGCTTCCAAATAAACATAACTTGATTTTACATTGCACTTATCCTTTAAATTAAATATAATCCGCTGAAAAGCTGGATAAGATAAATCTGTGCATGTGCACTGTCTGGCTTCACCTCATAACTTAATTCACATGCTTCTCTGTCTAATATGAACGGTAACAGGATTGACTAGAGACAACAAGTAGGTGTGTCTTGCTAAAACAAGTTCAAGTTTAGAAATGGGCAAAGAACATAAGTTATTGACTGATGTGAAATAAAACAACCCCATGTTAGAAAGCTACATTTCCCAGCACTAACTAGATTGTAAGCTCTACGGGACAGGGACCTCATTACCTCTTGTGGCAAAGCCCTAGCTATTTCTATTCATATAAGTTATATATTTATGTACTGAACTATCTATGTATTTATCCCCCTTGTATAACTTTATTGTATTTTAATACTGTACAGCGCTGCATCCCCAAGTGGCACTATATAAATAAACATATTAATATATATATATATATATATATATATATATATATATATATATATATAAATAAACATATATACATACATCAAAATGAGAGGTGATGCACAGATTACTGCTTTTGTATCACAGTGCTCAGTCTGATTCAATGTTGTTCTGTCTTTGGTTCTGCTTTAAACATTGAACAGTGTCATGTTGGGAAAGTAATCATAGGAAATAACACCCACATTAAATAAATCAGCTATGAATTCTTACAAATTAGAGAAAACTGCACCATTCTCTGTTAATGTTCTGAATGCTTCCGATTTCCGGCTCATTACTTTAAAACTCCTAATGCAACATTGATTAACATTTAACTTTGATTTATCCCTAGAAAGGCTTTTTTTGGATTGCTACTTATTAATAAGCAAATTTGCATAGAACTATATGCTTTCATTTATCCATAGAGAAGGCCATGCAATAATCAGAACATAAAATGGTAATGTTAGCAATGTGTACTGGATGTACACTAATGCTTGTTTTTGATTTTACATCAAAGAAATACAAACATATGGTAAACCACACACCGTTCTTCATAATGTGACAAACTTTCTCTTTTCAATGTTAAAATCCTATTACTGTCCTGTGAATATTTGTCTTGCATATATTTTTGTAGATGCATAGAAATATAAGCCTACTGTAAATGTAATACATCAAAAAAAATCTGAGAGGTCTCACAGACAACACCATGAAAGACCTGACAAAGTTAACCCACTAGCCTTCAACCTGAATACTATGCCTGAGTACCAGATGTAAGGAATAAATGCTATTGAACAAAGTTTTTTGACAGTTCCTGTTCTTACCATCTTCAGTCAGACTTTAGGTTGGTTATATGACGATGGGCTTTCATATACTGGTACTGTAAACCTCTCTTCTCTTCATTCAGCCACTTGCTGATGGAATTTCTGAATAAGCTTTAAATAGTTTACTGGAGTTGCAGTTCTATTTCAAGCAGGGTTTCCTCTAAGCTGAGCACTCGTGCCCGTGCTCACAGCTCTACAAGGCTGCGCACACAAAAACCTACTGGAATTTACACACTGTTGTGTGTAGCGCACAAAATAGTTTTTTGGATTCACACAAAAAATATACATTTGCGCACACTTCCAAATCCAATTGTAAATTAGAAGGAACCTTGATTTCAAGCATCAGGTTTACTGTGCACCCTGAAATCACGCTGGAGTTGGGAAAACATTTTTAGAACTGTGTTGTTAAATCTAGGCCCCGACCCTTGAAAACCTCTTTTAAAGGAAGTATTTTCTTTAAAAAAGTTAGGGTTAGTGGGAAGCTGCAGCTTTAAAACAAATTTGGGCATTTTCTTTTCTATCCCCCACCATAACCTACCTTTCCTGCTTTGCTGGCTTCTTCATTCTGTATAGTGCAATGTGTAAACAGCAAGTAGAGGCCGCACTTCCGGAAGCTCCAAAATTCAACTTTATTTAGTACAGCATAAACCCTCCAAGCAGAGTCAGGTTCATCTGATGCGTTTCTGGGTCCTCCCCCTTAGTCATAGAACGGAATGTGTAGCTCTACCCCTCCGAGATTTCCTGGTTCCTCCAGCTTCATTGGTCTCAAAAGGTAAACTCTGTTTTTCCCAAGCGTGTGTGCCCGGTGACATGACGCCAGTGCGCGAACCGATTTGTGTGCGCATGATGTCATCTCGCCATGCTTGTGCATGGTGTCACACACTGATGTCATGTCCGTGCGCAGCGATGTCATGCATGTGCACATGGCGAACAAACGGAGTTTACCTTTTGAGACCATTGAAGCTGGAGGAGCCAGGAAATCTCAGAGGGGTGGAGCTACATATTGCACTATAGAGAATAAAGAAGCCAGCAACTTTGAAGCAGGAAAGGTAGGCTCTGGAGGGGGATAGGGGGAAAATGGCAACATTCTCTTTAAAGCTGCAGTTCCCAATAACTTTTTTTACAGCATACTTATCCTTTAAGGGAACATTGAGCTGTGGTAGAATATGAATAAAGGACATGCCTTGTGTTCTTTACAATTCAGGTTTTAGCTTTCCTTTCTCTGTAATTGCAAACTCCCTGCTCATTGAAAAAAATTATTTTTAAAGGTATTTTGAAGATGTAGAGAAAATCCATTTGTCAGAGTGTGACATCTATTCTGTCTGAATAATAAAATAATACAACAATACATTGACTTAAACCACACCTTGATAAGCAACAATGCAACTATTAGCCTGAACAGAAGGGTATCCTGCTTGGGTCAGTATGAATGGTAAATACCCCATAGTTGGCACTGCTTGGAAGGTTTACTGTAATTTGCTGCAGTGTGAAATTGTTAGGTATTTGCAAATATTCTATTAAATAAAGGCTTTGGGTTTAGGAATAAAAACAAAAAGTAAAGTTGACTTTTGTTTCTGAGAAAGCAGTATTACTATTAGGAATGTATTATTTACATTCATGCTTTGCCAGTACAGCTGTGGACATTCTTAAACTACATACAATATCACAAATGCATATAAATGAATTGGGGAAACAAATCTAAGAGATAGCAAATAATATTAAGCAGCTTTATCTGGACTTATTTTAGACATTTAGCCACTAATCCAAATTGCTTCCTTGGTTAGGTATATTTCCCAGCATTTATACAGAGGTTTATGTTAATTGTAGGTGCAATCTTTATACCTGCAGTTATATATCTATAACTGGCTTTAAAAAAATTACTGTTTTTTTTCTTTTTCTTCTCTCTAAAAAGAAAACACACACACACTCAAGCCCACAATAACAAAATAAGTCCTAAAATGTATAATAATAAAAGTACAATAATAAATACAGTTTATGTAAAGCGCAATGTATGGTTTATGTATTTAAAACACAACTCCCAGCATTCCTTGTTGCCATCTGTTGTTGGAGTTGCAGTTTTTAAACATCTGCAGGGCTACAGGAAAGATTTTTTTTTTTATGTTCACAAAGACACAGGTACACACACCTACTGATCAGCACTCACAAGCCAACCTGCCATTACTTTTCCATGGCAACATACCCAAACCATCATAAAAGTTAGTTTAGTTTTATGGTCTGAAATGCAAAAACATACCCCCTAACACCACAAAGACACAGGTACACACACCTACTAATACACCCTCACCACCAAACCTACTTCCTGTTTCCAAGGCAACATACCTTAAATCATTAAAAAAGTTTGTTTTATGATAAAATGCAAAAACACACGCCTGACATCACACAGACAAGTACACACACCTACAGATACACCCTATTTTTCTGTTTTCATGGCAAACATATACATACAATAATAATAAAAATATATGTATTTAATCAGAATGTATTATGAAATGTAAAGGTTCTCTTTCTTTGCCATAGCAAGATTGAGTTTTAAAAAGCCGCTCCAGTCTGGCCACCCCTTCACCTAATAAGGCGAAACAGCCTATGAGATGATGC
Source organism: Hymenochirus boettgeri (assembly GCA_019447015.1). Taxonomy (NCBI): domain Eukaryota; kingdom Metazoa; phylum Chordata; class Amphibia; order Anura; family Pipidae; genus Hymenochirus; species Hymenochirus boettgeri. The sequence continues at coordinate 181,362,957 of CM033472.1, read as the reverse complement.
TTTCTGCAGGAAGAACATCTTCCTATAGGTAATAGATCCCCTAGCTCATTGGCCAGGGCTCCCTTTTGTGAGTTTGATGTCTTTCAATCTGCTGTTTTCTAGGGTTAAGGACCTAGCTTTAGCAGTTATATGTTTAGTATCTATATTACATTATTTACTAATCTGAATGCAAAGTCTCCTTCACGATAGTGGAAACCTGGCCCATAGAGAGTCATCTGTTGTTTTACGTTTCCCAATATCTTTGACGTTTTTACTTTCCTTCACACACAATTTTGTAAGCTCTTGGATCGAAGAAAAGCATTTACAGATGAGGTATGAAGAGAAGTCCATCATTGTCATAGCAGTAACTGACTGCTGCATGCTGGAACAAACCTGAAACCTGTGTTAGAAGCTCGATTTTTTTTTGGGATCAGAAATGAAAGAATTATGGGCTTCAGGGCACCATGGGAAGTATAAACTTATATATACCTATATACTATATATATAATAACAATCTCAGGTTTGGCAAGTGAGGAAGTTAAGTAAAGATTTTCTTTCTGGGGATAGACATGCCCTTTAACTATCCAGCAGGTGACAAATGCAATGTGGTCCAGGGGCAAAATAACCTTCTATAAATATTTACTTTGTTGCTTCCAAAACTAAACTTTATTACAGGCACAACATTTTATACATGTTTACCATGTATTATATTGATTAGGGCATTATAAGTAAACACATCCTTTAATGCCCAGAAAGATATAAAATCAATATATTGACAGTAAACTGAATGCAATAAATGTTGCTTGGCTTTAAGATGGGTTTTGTGCCTGCTTCCTTTATTTGACAACCTTTTTAACACTGCATCTTTTAAAACTTTTTTTTAACATCATTTAAAGCTTTTGCATGACTTTTTAATGCCAATTTAGGGCGAGACTGCCAAGTAGAGATGGACTAGAACTCGAACTAGAACTTGAGTTTGAATCTAGTTCAAACAAACCTAAACTTTTCGGATTTCGTAATTTCCAAACTTTTCGAACATTCGAATATTTTGAATTCGGTATTTCTAGAATCTGTCTATGAACACACACAATTGAACAGGACACGATTGATTGGCTTTATTTTTTCACATGTTCTAAACAAAAAAGACCTTGATGCATTTTGTGCTATTATAGCACTTACTCATAGATACTCCTTGGACCAGATGTGACCTAGTAGATATAGGTGTACCCAAGCACCACCCTAAACCCACAAGTTTAACCCCTAATTAAAAAATATAAATATATAACATGCATAGTAATAACCACAATAATATTATAATAGTCACAAATGTTGAATACAATAATCCAATAGCCAAATGACAATATGGAAAAACAATATGGAAAATATCAATTTAAAATACCATATATCTCTCAATTAGTGATGGACTCGAACCGAAACCCGATTTCGGGCCGTACTTTGAGTTCAGACGAACTCGAACTTTTCAAACTAGTTCGAGTTCGAACTATTCAAACTAGAATGTATCGTTCGCTAACCCTTGAATGTAGCCTTCGACTTTCGGTAACCCTCGAATATATCATTCAGTTTCAATCATTCTTGAATGTATAGTTCTATTTTCGGTAACCCTCGAATCGTCCGTTACTCAAATGTAGCAAACCCGACAATTGCCCGATCATAAAGTAAGAAGTGTTTAAACAGGTTTTGGTGACAGGTGCATGTCCCCCAGACCATTTTTCCAGGTGCCAAAGCCATTTACAGTAAGTTACCATTGTTAGTTTATTTGTAAATCATCCGAACTTTTTGAACTATTAGTTTCCCATTGACTTTAATGGGTTTGTTTCCGAAATTCCAAACTGCCAAACTTTTACTGAAGTTCGGGAGTTCGGAAACTAACCGAACTTCAGTAAGTTCGGCTATCTCTAATCTCAATCAAGATTGGTAAAAGTCCTAATATGATGAATCATAATTAGTCTATGTAACAAGTGATATCCTAGTTCAGACCCTGGGGTATACGTGTCTCTAGACAGGATATCTGCTTCCTGTCTAAGCAATTTAGTTGTTCTATTGCCACCCTGAATTAAATTAGCAATGGTAACTTACTGTATATGGCTCTGCAATCTGGATCATGGTCTGCAGAACATGTACAAACATCCAGAACTTAGTCACTTCCATCACACACCCGCTTCTTTTAAGCTTCTGCATTCGATTCAATAATTAGCCCAGAAATTTGATGTTTCTAGAATCTGCTCTGAATCTCTCAAAAAGGGGTGCTTATTATTATACAAGAGGAATCATGCCCAGCATGGAGTGGTAACGATTCCTTGTTGCATACCTCAAAAAAGGGGTTTTAAAAAAATACTCTGAGGGAGGGAAGCCAATGTGGTGTTGTGTATGTCCAGAGGAGACATGCATTACCCTTTTGCCACTTTTCCCTTTTGATGCAAATTACAAAACTTCAGATTAAAGGGGAAGTTCAGTGCAAATACATATACTTTTAAGATAAAAGAGTAGTCTTTTTCCATTCTAATGACCTTAACCTGCCAATTCAGCATTTTGTCGTTGTAACATTCCACATTCTGGGAAGAAGGACCAATACAGAAAATGAAATGTCAGCTCACTAATGTTGACAGCAGCAACAATAGCAAGGGGTATACATTTGACTGATATTTTGAAATGGAGGAGGATATTAAGAATAATTAGATATGCATAATAAACTAAGAATTTTACAAATAATGCTATTTTCCACTGAACTTTTCCTTTTTTAAAGGAAAAAGTAATCATTACTTGCTGGGCATGATTCTTCTTGTATAACAATGAACACACCTTTTAAGAGATTTAGAGACATTCAGAGACAGAGTCTAGAAATATCTAATTTTCAAAAATCCTAAAATTCTTGAATTTCCAGGATAATTATCAAATTTCAATAAAGCAGAAGTTTGAAAGAAAGTAGCACACGTGCAAAAGAAGTGACTTTGTTTCAAGTTCTGGATGTTTGTATCTGTTCCCCAGACCATTTCTCATGTCCCAGAGCCATGTTACCATTGCTATTTTAACTGTATTTTAGCCAAATTTTTCGAACTATCCGGGAGATTCAATAAAAGTTCTCAATGTTTAAAATGGTGCTAATTTTGCCCCAACCAATCAGATCTTATTTAACATTTGTAAGCTTACATCTGATTGGTTGGGGCAAAATTAGCACCATTTTAACCGATAAGAACTTTTATTGAATAACCCTGTATATTTCTTAGCAAAAAATGGATGTTGCTAAAAGCAGATCATTAAACTACTATCCCACCAGAGCAAATATAAAAGTCAGTACATTTAGAAATCTAATCTTACCATAGAAACAGAATGGAAGCGGGAAAAGAAATTAGCTAAATATTTAGTATTGATCCTAGTAGGCTGTTATTTGTGCCAATCATGCTGATGGAAAATAAACTGTATGGGCTTCATATTGGTGTGGAAACATCTGGATAGTAAATAATTTGTGTGTAGAGACAGTAAATACTTGGGTCAGGAGCATGGCACACATGTTCCCAAGGCTGTTTAAAAACTACAGAGACATGTACTGGCAACAACATGGAAGGCTTCTTCCAATTCTTACATGTACAGAAATGCAACTTACTGGAATTCTTCTATGTTAAAGATCACATTCTAATATATTTCTTTTGCATTTGTTTTGAAATAAAATATTGGTAAAAAATATTTTATCTTATATTGGTATCAGGTTAAGCTTCCATAGGAAGTAATTTCCGTATTTTAACCACACATAAACATGATCCCTTTTCAGTAATAAATAATATAGGGCATTGATGCCCAGACCACGTCCTGATTAGAACAATGAATGCCTGTGGGTCCGCTGTATGTGTATGGCAGTGGGCATGATATAGTCAGTCAGGTACTGCAACCCCTGCCCCCTACTTGAACACAAACAGGAGCTGCATAAATGTGTGACTGGAGATTACAGAGCTACTGTATGTAAATTTTCTTATACTGAACTTTTTTCTTTTACATGTTTTGTTCTTTTTAAAGATTGCAATAAAATGCATTCACTTTATCATGTGTATTATGTTTTATCCTTTACATTTTATTGTGTGCCTAATTCTATCCTGTCAGCTCAATGTTGTAATGATCGTCTAATAATCCTGCAAAACACTGCACTAAAAAAAGCAATAAAACAAAGAGGATTTTTTTTAATATATACAAAGCAATTGAAATTGTACAATAAAGTGAAGCACCAAAGTCCTTCCAAATCACAGACTTTTATAAAATACTGTACCAGAAGAAAACTGCTATTTGTGGGGAACAAATACATTTTGTTTGGGTAAAGAAATGAGGAGTTTTGCGCATACAACAAACATAAATAAGGCCTAAACAGGGTTGTCAAATTCTGCCCTCCTCGGAGCATTAGGGGACGGGGCCGTGACATCACCGTGCCACAACGGTAGGTGGGACAAAGGTGGGTCTGGGGGACGGAGCCACAATCAGGGGAGGGGTTAGGGGGTAACTGGGTGGAGAGTCCGTGTAATGGGGCGGGACTTCCAGGGCCGGTATTTGGACAGGATTTTAGCCTATATCCTAATGTAATCTGTTTAGGTCAGTTAGGCCTTATTAATGTATGTTTGTATGCGCAAAACTCAAGGACAGTTTTTTCCCAAATACAATCTGTGTACTCATTATATTCTTTGAAATGGGTTGTGTTACTGTGTGTGATGCATTTTTACACTGCATTTACACTTACATTTCTGAATGTTAACACATTCAATGTTTTCATTCCAGTGGTGTAAAACCAAGGGCCATATTTAAAAACCTGCAGTATCGCAAGTCTTTGTTGGTGTGTTGGTGTGTAAATGTATGGTCACAATCATATTTATGGAAAACATTTGTAAATGTTTGAACTTTCGTCCATAGGAAAACCATGCGGTAGCAAAATATTCTAATTATTCTATGGCGGTTCGTAAATCTACGGTTGTGGCCGTAGATTTATGATCGCTATCATAGATTTACAGCCGATATTGTAGATTCACGATAGCGGTTGTAAATTTACAATCGCCAGAAATGAATATTAAAGGCGCGGTATTGCTAAAAAAGCTATACCATGCCTTTATAATTATGGCCCTAAGAATCTCTGCTTCATCGACAGTGGTTTTCTAGAGAGAGGCTGTATCTGTCAGTAAGCATATGGGCCCCCCAGGCTCCCGGTATCCCTGCAGTGTAGTTACGCCCCTGTTTTGATTTAAAAAATGTCAACACACAAGAAAACACACAAAACAAAAAAAAATTATATATTTTGGGAGTGAGATTTTCTGGTGTGATTTTGCACTGTGTAGTGGAAATAAGGCCTTTGGCTTTGCGTTCATCTTAACACATTTTGTGTCAAATACATAAACCTATTCACCTTGATTTTCTGATTTTCAACATATGTTTCATTCCTTAATTGCAATTATAATAGCCGTCATCCCAATATAATTTTTTTTTAATTCTCCAAACACAGAGCTAATATTCTCCATAACCATTATACATCTCCTTTGACTTTCATGTGTCATAAGGACTTGTGGCTGCGTAGAAGGGATCATTTCACAGACCTTTGATGATGTTTATATGCAGAAACATCTATCATAAATACATTTTTTGAAAAGGTAAATATAACTGGTTGTACTATTGATCAGAAAAGCTTTGCTGCCATTTGAAATTGCATTCTGCAAATTCTAGGTCTTCTATGGGATTTAACATGTTGAGGAAGATTAGGTTAATTTTTGCTTTTACTAAACCCCATTAAGGCTTTCTATATATTGTTGTTTAAATCTAATATGTTGAAATATGTCTATTTTATTCTATAGCTCTTTCCATGTCTATTTCTGCATCTGTACAGTAGCTTATAATTCCTTGTAGCATTCCAAATTGCTTAAATATATGATATGGTGAATTGCTAAAAACACATTTGTAAAATTGGTAATGTCACTATATAAGCAATCAGATTTATACATTTTACCTATGTTCACCTTATCATCCTCCAGTAAATTGAGCTTGTTCTCCTTTTTTTTCTGTGAAAATTACCAAACTTTCAGAGTCCGACTACATTGTCAAGCCCCTTCATTCCTTTTATTCATTTACTTGCATTCTCTGAAACCTTTCCAGTTTCTCTGAATCCTCTCCAGTTCCTTTTTTCCACAGGATCCCAAAACAACCTGCATATTCTAGTAAAATAATAATTACTTGTGCTTTGTAAAAAGTAGGGTGGTATCAAAATATTAAGTACCTTGTCCCATTTTGAAGGAGCATGTAAGCTAAAAATGAAGGTATATAAGGTATGATGAAGCAGCAATCCAGCTCCTAGAATTGCCTGTCCCACTCCCCTACTTAGGCCTGCAGGCTCTTCTGGCTGTTTGGAGATGCACATGGGACTGAATGATGTAAGGCATTGTAATGCTTCAGATCTTTTATTGTAAGGGACCTTGAATGAAAAATCAGGTTTATTTTATCATAACCTATTGTATACTACAGTTTGATTTGTCAGATTGTCCCTCTTCTTAGATAAGACAGGCATTAACATCTAAATTAATCTAGATAAAACCTTGTAAAAGCTTGTAACCCCCCCCCCCCAAAAAAAAAGCATTTAACATAGGCCCCTTTATTCAACAAGGAAGCTGAATTGCATCAAAGTAAAGACAAACAAAATACTTCTGGATTAAAGGGGAATTAAAGTCTCCAGACGACATTGTCCCAATAGACAGAGCACATTCACAAACATACAACAAGCTGTGTCTCAACCCTCCCTTTGCTGTGGTCATTAGGTGATTTATGAAAATAACCTGTGAGTACTAGGGGTCACAGGATATAACACAGAGATCCTCCCTCTCCCTGACACAGAACAGGGATTTCAGTTTTTTGTTTTCAAACACATTCAAGGCTCCTGTACTAACAATGATATAATCCTTTACTTTTCATACAAAAATAAAAGTAATCTTTCCAGTGTATTTTAAAGATAGCATGGATGTAAGAAACAGAATACTAACATTTTAGCAAAAATAAAAGTAACTCTGTGGAATAGAACCTGCAACTTGTACATTTACTCTGTCTTGCTAAAAGCAGCGCTCTTACCTCTAGGCTAAGAGAGACACCATATAAACCATTAGTACATGTAAAAATATTGTACTAGGAACATAATGGAAACAAAACTAGGTATGTTTGGGAATTCAAACTTTTGAACTGTATGTGTCTAAACCTGGTGTTCTTGTGACCTTCCGAACTCTGTATTTTTTAAACCTGGTGCCTTACCCGGTGTGCCAACACTGAATAAGCAGAGAATCTGGCTACATTTGGAAGCTTTATCTTTTGCTAGGAAAAGAATAATAAAAAAAATAGAAATATGGAATCCCTGGTAAGACTTTGAAAGCTGCTTGTTACCCTTCCAGCAACTCGCACTGACTGGTAAATAAACTGCAGGGTAACACTTTATCCATCCAAATATTGCCCCATGATGATTGTCTACCTGCTTGCTGTCTTTACCTCCATTCGATACACAGAATGTTATAAGTTTAAAGGAGAACTAAACAGAAATTGTTATACTCTGTAGTCTGAAAGCATCTACCCAAGAACACCAATAAACTAATTAAATATTGAATTTTCCTTAGCAGCAGATATGATGTTGTTAAAAGGCATTTTATATGGTCAGGTTAGCTTTAGTTTGTTAGGCTAGGTTAATCTAGTTATGCTAGTTGAAAAACCCTTTGTCTAAAATCTATAGAAAGTATGGCATTTCTAATGTATAGTAACAATGGAAGCAACATATATATCACAGGCTATAAAATAAGTTATTTTGATTAAAGAAAAAACCCTGAAAGGAGCAAAATGGTAGTGGCAACACAAGCTGTTGTATGTAATATCTGTTTCTAGTAATTTACATTATTGGTAATTGACTGCCTAAGCAGTTTAAATAACTGTGATAGGAAGTTCAAAGTTGTAAAATTGTACCCATGCCCACTGGCTAAACCATGCCCATGGACAAAGCCACACCCACTTTAACACGACGGCGCACAAATGGCGGCATTCAAAGGTTTGAGGGAGGGCAAAGGTGAGCTGCAGTATAAAAAAACCAGGAGAGTAATCCTGCACACACCTAATTCAGTTTAGTAGATCACATGCTGGGCGCTAAATGGCAGACTGAGGCAAATAGTCATAGATATAGAAAACAAATTTAAGCCATGCACACCAGACTTGAATGATCCTGTGCACTTTATTGTATCATACACAGGTACATCAAAGTGACATTTCGGTACAAAGTACCTTCTTCAGACAAAATTTTTTATTACACTGAAACATTAAAATAGCACCTTATATAGACCCAGGAAGTATATCTCTAGTGACACCTAGGGGATAAAACATATATAACATCAGAATAAATATACACCATGTGAAAAATAATAGTATAAAAATAGAAAATGTAAAAATATACAAAATATAAAACCATTATCTTTTAGGCAGAAAACAGGAAAGTCCTAAATTGGAATTTAATCCTTTAGGATATAAGGAATCCAAAGTAAAAATCCAAAAGGATTCTCTGCAAAGTAACAGCGATTTGTCTGTCCCCTCCCCTTGTCATATGGGGAACATGATCGATAACCATCCCTTTAAGATCCACTACTGAATGTTTTAATTCAACAAAATGTGAAGCTACAGGAGTGTCCTCATATTTCACTTTAGATGCAACTGCACCCTCTTGAGATCTTTGTAAAGCAAGTTTAATATCACTCCTGTGACGTTGCACTCTCTTCTTAAAGGATCCGATAGTCTTCCCTATGTATATTAAAGAACAAGGGCATTTCGATAAATAAATACAAAATTCGGTAATGCAATTAAAATATCCCCTAATCTTAAAATTCTTTCCTGAATAAGGATGATTGAAAGACGATCCTGTTATAATAGAGTTACAGACGTTACAGCATCTGTAACACCCTTTTTTATTAGAAAAAGAAAATGGCATTTTTCTATACTTAGTACAAGCGGACCCTGTGACTAACTTAGAATACAACGAGGGACCTTTTTTGTATTCACATCTAGGTTTCAATTTAGTTTCCTCTGCCATATTGGGGTCTCCAGCAATAACCGGCCAGTATTTGTCAAGATTGGCCCTGATGATGTGGGATTTAGTATTAAATTTTTGTACAAAAGGAACTCCCATAATCTCCTTAGGTTTCTTTTTGGGATGTTTAGCCTGAATTTTAGCTTTAGAAAGTAAAGCTTCAGGATAATTACGGGACAAAAATTTTTTTGTCATAATTTCTAATTGATGGTCAGCATCCTGGGTATTATTACAGATACATAACACCCGTGTAAATTGAGATTTCGGAAGACCTCTAATTACATGGGGAGGATGGAAACTTTGGCCCGATAACATGGTGTTACAGTCGGTGGGTTTTACAAAAAGAGAGGTTTGCAATGCACCCTGATCACTTTTGATCTGCACATCAAGAAAATGAATAGTGTGGGCGGAAACATTAGCAGTAAACACAATCTTGCTGTCTAAGCTATTAAGAAAAGACATAAATTCGTCAGCTGTGTCACTAGAACCTACCCATACCATAAATAGATCATCTATATATCTGTAAAAACCTTTGCAATGTGTTTTAAACAAGTCATTATGGTAAATATTACATTCTTCAAGGTACCCAATATATAAATTGGCATATGAGGGTGCTGTCGGACTTCCCATAGCTGTGCCTACGGTCTGAATATAGAAGTCATTCTCAAACTTAAAAAAAATATTTTTGAGAATAAAATCTAAACATTCTATAAGAAATTCGGTGGGGGGAACAGGAACCACACGTTTAGAAAGAAAATATCTCGCTGCTTCAAGTCCTTTATGATGTTCAATATTAGTATAAAGGGACGTGATGTCCGCAGTAATAAGTAGATGATCTTTATCACATATATCAATCATAGACAGTTTTTTCAAAAAATTACCAGTATCTTGTAGATAAGAGGGAAGATCTTGCACTAATGGCTTCAGAAAATAGTCACAGAAAGATGACAGTGGTTGTGTAATGGAGCCAATGGATGAAACAATTGGGCGAAAGGGGGGGGGGTTACCGGATCTTTATGAATTTTAGGAAGTCCGTAAAGAACTGATTTACGAGGATTTTTTCAAATAAAAAGTCATAAGTAGTTTGGTCAACCCAGAGGTGATTAAGTGCCATATCCAAAAGATTCTTTAATTGAGTAGTAATAGCAAAGGATGGGTCTCTATCCAATTTGGTATAGGCACCCGCTGACATAAGATGATCGTGCATACTTTTGCTATAAAACTCATAGTCAAGGATAACAATCCCACCCCCTTTATCCGCCGGTTTTATAATCAATGAGGTATTTTGGCTGAGTGACTTTAGGGCAAGAAGTTCAGATTTAGTAAGATTATTGTTGAAATGTGAGTGATAATCAGGTATATTATGTCGCATCCGTTTAATAAACTGATCAATACCACCATATATGCCAGAAGGAATAAAGTTACTCTTGAGTTTAAATGGAAACAAAGTAGAAGGACGATTAGAAACTTTATCTTTAAAGAATTCTTTTAACTTAAGCGCCCTTTCCAACTTAAAAAGTTCCACCTCATATTCAAAGGCATTGAAATTATTAGTGTATTGAAAAGATAAGCCATGATTAAGTAACAACAGTTCACTCACCGATAACTCATGAGACGACAAGTTGAAAACTACTTGATCCGTCCCTTGTTCGATTCGGGGACATTTTTTCTTCTTACCCGTCGGGTCCTGGTCCTCCGTTTAAAAAAGAGGTAGCAGTATTCTCTCTCTCTGGGCCACTGAGCGGGTAAACACTCGTGGAACATTCATTTGAGCGGGGGGATCAGAGTCCGTGCCGGTAGAATCCTCAGTGCAAACCTCTGTGCTGGATTGCTTGTCGGGACGCTTAGGTATCGGCTTCCGGCCACATGGCCGTTGTGGATGGGAGCGATGCCATGGTGACCGAGTAAACATACTCCGTGTATTGCCAGTCAACCAGCCGTAAACAGTGCTGTCCCGTAATTATCCTGAGGCTTTACTTTCTAAAGCTAAAATTCAGGCTAAATATCCCAAAAAGAAACCTAAGGAGATTATGGGAGTTCCTTTTGTACAAAAATTTAATACTAAATCCCACATCATCAGGGCCAATCTTGACAAATACTGGCCAGTTATTGCTGGAGACCCCAATATGGCAGAGGAAACTAAATTGAAACCTAGATGTGAATACAAAAAAGGTCCCTCGTTGTATTCTAAGTTAGTCACAGGGTCCGCTTGTACTAAGTATAGAAAAATGCCATTTTCTTTTTCTAATAAAAAAGGGTGTTACAGATGCTGTAACGTCTGTAACTCTATTATAACAGGATCGTCTTTCAATCATCCTTATTCAGGAAAGAATTTTAAGATTAGGGGATATTTTAATTGCATTACCGAATTTTGTATTTATTTATTGAAATGCCCTTGTTCTTTAATATACATAGGGAAGACTATCGGATCCTTTAAGAAGAGAATGCAACGTCACAGGAGTGATATTAAACTTGCTTTACAAAGATCTAAAGAGGGTGCAGTTGCATCTAAAGTGAAATATGAGGATACTCCTGTAGCTTCACATTTTGTTGAATTAAAACATTCAGTAGTGGATCTTAAAGGGATGGTTATCGATTATGTTCCCCATATGACAAGGGGAGGGGACAGACAATCGCTGTTACTTTGCAGAGAATCCTTTTGGATTTTTACTTTGGATTCCTTATATCCTAAAGGATTAAATTCCAATTTAGGACTTTCCTGTTTTCTGCCTAAAAGATAATGGTTTTATATTTTGTATATTTTTACATTTTCTATTTTTATACTATTATTTTTCACATGGTGTATATTTATTCTGATGTTATATATGTTTTATCCCCTAGGTGTCACTAGAGATATACTTCCTGGGCCTATATAAGGTGCTATTTTAATGTTTCAGTGTAATAAAAAATTTTGTCTGAAGAAGGTACTTTGTACCGAAACGTCACTTTGATGTACCTGTGTATGATACAATAAAGTACACAGGATCATTCAAGTCTGGTGTGCATGGCTTAAATTTGTTTTCTGCAGTACAGAAAAAGGTTATATTGTAAAGTGGAATGGCAGCCAGGGAGGCATCTGGAGGATTGGAGGTAGGGGGAAAAAGGGCTCCCTTGCGCACGCCCTGTCCTCTCAGAGGACAAGTAGTGGGCAGAAACCTTTCCCACAGGAAGAAAGCTTACTTTTTTCAGTTTCCTGGACTTTTGACAAGCATTGCAGGAGAAGGTAAGGTACGTTTTTTTTAAACTACACAGTGGGGCCAGTAGTGGGTTAAATTTTAGTTTGGGGGGTTGACATGCCCTTTAATAAACAGATTAAATAGAAGTGACCCCAGCACAGAACCCTGCAGTAACTTGTTATATAAATTAAGACTATTTTCCTTTTCACTAAAAAATATTGAAATTATACATTTAAATAATTTAGTCACAGTAGTAATGTGCTTAAGAACCACTATACAGTACTTGTTTTGCTCAGGCTCAATATCCCTCCTTATACTCTTAATCCATTTGAGCTTGCCTTCTGCAAAGCTGAGCATGAATCTACCTCAATGACCATCTATATAGTTATATTTCACCTGAGTTATATGATGCACCTGAGGAAGGGGACACACCCCGAAACGTTGTGCACGAATGCAAGCATGTCCCAAATAAAATGAGTTAAATATCTTTAAGTGTGCATTTTTCTACAATCAAAACTACAAATAGTAAACAACTGCTAGTGGTTAGCAGCTACAGGAAAACAGCACCTTTAAGACAACTGAAAACAAGGAGTGCGGGGAACATCATAAAAACTTCAAGATAGTTATATTTCACTTTGACTGACTAAATGGGCCATGCTGGAAAACCCATAACTCTATAGTTTCTTTGTTACAGTCATTAACCTCTATTAATAGTGAACACATTTATTATAGATGGGCTAATGCTTATTTGATTGAACAAGTAAAGCTCTTTTACTGTACCAGGGTTGATATTGGCCCTCCCCTGTTCTGCTAGAAAGGTACCAACATTCATTTTGCACATTTTTCTACCATAGCTCTATCATTATTGCAAAGGTAGGTCAATCTGAGCTAGTTGTAGTGTTTCAATGAATTACGGAGGTAACATACATTTGTTACTTTTTATATCTGCATATATCAAAATCTCTTTATTATATCTGGCATTTTAATCCTGACTTTGAATATGACTATTCTTCTTCAAAGAAATTATGTTCCTAAAGAGCTTTTTTTTTAAAGGGCAAGTTTTGATATGTTTTGGTGATGAACTGTTTTAGATTCAGAGAAACATTCCAAAATTGATTCCATTGTAAGCCCCTCTTATGTAAGTCTCTTCAATTAAGGAGGTTGTGTTCCATTTTTAATGGAAAAGTAATTACTCTGAGATGCTCCCAAAGCCCATTTTAAAATTCATTTTTCAGTGTACAGTAAAATATCAAAATAATAGTTCTGTTCTGTTTCAGTTTAAAAAAAAAAATAATTCTAAGAGAAAGATGTTGAGAAGTATCACTGCAAGTAATAAACCATCAAAAAATACATTTCAATAAAGTGTTTCCGATATCTTGAACAAGACATCTTCCAGAATGTCATAATGCATTATTTTAATCATATGAAACTGCTCTGAGAGAGGAATATATTTTCTCATGCAAAGAAGCAAAAGTCCCTTATATTGATTGTAGCTACTGTTTTTGTTAATTTAAAAAAAAACAGTTGTAATCAATGTTGCAGTGGCTTAATACAACAAACTATGGCCAGAATTGATTGGCCAAATCAATTTAATTGTTGCAATCCTCCTAGCCCACAACTGCAAAAGATAAATAATAGAGGTTGGTTGGTATTCGAATGTTCCTGTTTGTACAGGGTGTACTGATTGGCGGGTTATTTGTAAATACTTATCTAGTACATTTATGAGTACACCTTTATGCAAAATCAATAGAGAAAAAATAATTAGGGATGTGCTGGAGTTTCAACCTGAATATGTTTTTGGGTCAGAACTTCTGGTTCCACTATCAAAATTCCTTGGTTTAAACTACAGACCAAATTTCATTGTGAAACTACAGAAATTTTGACACCTGAAATGTTGTGTCTATTCGATGTAAAGTTACAATCAAAATGTCTTCCCAATCTGTACTTGAGAAAGGACCTAGACTGTCCGAAACATGTCGTGATGTGCACAATAAATGCACGGTTGTTTATAGCAATACCTGTGGGGTTGTCTGAGTTTTTGGTTGCTCTTTACTACATATTTTTATTTTGAATTTATGTCCAGGAACAGACATCTGGGCAACCAAAGTCTATAGGAGATTTGGTGAGCTGAATTGCATTTATGCCTGACTGCCTTACTCGGAAGTGCCAGAGAGCCGCAGTGGTGGGAGCAGAATTATTATATTTTAACAAAACTAGGTTTTGGGGGGGTCCTACATAATATGTACATTTAATCCATTGTTGATTATAAATTAGCACCTATAGAAATTTTAAAGGTCTTTGCTATATACTATATAGAATTTGTAATAAAGTAATTTATGTGATTTAATTATTGGCAGGATTTTAGTAGAAAAGTAAAGAGCAAAACCCAATGCACAGCAAAAAATAACTGAGAAGTCTAGAACAGTATATTAAGGACACCAGAAACTTACCACAAGTTGCATAGTTGGAAGCCAGTATATCTGGGAATAAGAGCTGGATAAATAAAGAATGGTGCAAATAGAAAGTATATTAGTTGATTGATTGGCATTCCTGTAGTCCAAGTTCTATGATGCATTCACCCCTGGGAATCTGTGACATCCAAGAACATTTATTTAAAAGCTGTTTGTTTATCTCTGATTCTTTTGAGTGTAAATCAAGGCTTTATTCGTTAGAAGAGAGAGATGTTTCTGTAAACACTGTGGGATCAGAGCATAGCTTTTAAATGTCAGGCTAAATATGCCTAATGAGTTCTGAAAGCATCAATGAAAGCATTAACAGAAAACCCTTAAATAAAAGTAATGGAAACCCAAGACAGTAAAATCAATGCTGGAAAATTTTACTTTATTGGTAATATATGTAGGTAAAAATTATTACTTTTTACTTAGTGGAATATTTATAAAGGTTTGTTAACTTTTCCCCATTAGAGATGGCTGAAAATCTGTTCTGCTTGAGGATTCGCTGATTTCCGAAAAAATATTCGCAAATTCTCAAATCCGCAAATTTTGCATTAAAGTCAATGGGGGGAAAGTTTGGAAATTTCCAACTGTAAATAGCAGTGGTAACTTATTGTTAATGGCTCTGGGACCTGAGAAATGGTCCGAGGAACACGTCCCCGGGGGAAGAACAGCAATAAAAAATGGGAGTAGCGCACATGTGCGCTATTTCTGTTTTTTGCGGGCCGATTCAAGATTCCCTGAACATTCGAGGATTCAGAGTGCAAGAAAAATCCCGCGGCTCAACCGGGCATCCCCCCCAGGGTATAAGTGCCCTTGTGGCCCTTGTAAGCGCCCTTGCGGCACTGACAAGTGCCTTTGTTAGGGATTAGAGATGTCCAAAATTCGGTCCGCTCAAGGATCCATGAATTTTCGAAAAAATTTGAAAATTCGAAAATCCGCAAGCAGACCCATTAAAACCCATAAAAATGAAAAAATCCTCAAGTACGAGAAATCCTCGTAATTTTGAAAATTTTCAAAAATACATATTTCCCGCATTTTCGAAAATACGTAAAATCCTTGTAATTACGCCATTTTTTGAAAATACGTATATTCATGCATTTTCGAAAATACGCGAAATCCTCGTAATTTTGAAAATTTTCGAAAACGCAGTTTGGAAAAGTTTGGAAGGCCTGGGCCATCACTATTAGGGATTAGTGATGGCCCAGTTCGCGATTCGGATCTGCGGCGGATTTACCTCGTTCGCGAATGGCGGATATCCCGGATTTTCCGGTTTTCCGCCTTCCGAACTTTTCCGAACTGCGTTTTCGAAAATTTTCGAAATTACGAGGATTTCTCAAAAATACGGGAAAATACGAGAAATCCTCGTAAATTCAAAATTTCGCGGATTTTTCACATTTTTGGACGGAGCAACCCACATTTTTGGGTCCATATTTTCGAAGAATCTTCGTATTTTCGAAGAACGGATTTTGTCGAATCTTCATTTTAATAGGTTTTAATGGGTCCGCTCACGGATTTTCGAATTTTCTAATTTTTTCGAAAATTTGCGGATCCTCGAGCGGACTGGATTTTCCGAAGTTCGGACATCTCTATTAGGGATCCTGCAGCTGGAATCTAGAACCCCCATTTGATCTTAGAAGAGCCCTTGGGGATGTGTCTTCTTTCTTCCCAGCAGGTGAAATAGGATTGTCGCCGACATCAATGAAGTTGAGACAATGGAGTCCTGGCTTCCAGCAGCAGGACCCCATCAAAGGCATTTGTCAGTGCTGCAAGGGCACTTCTAAGTCCCGTGGAGGGGGGTCCTGGTTTGAGCTGGGGGACCCCTTAAGCCCCAAAAGGCACTTGTCAATGCCACAAGCACCCAACCAAGGGCCACAAGGACACTTATAAGTGCCAGAGAGGGGCATCCCGGCTCAAACTGCGGGATCCCTTAATCCCTAAAGGGCCAGCACTGGCATGATTTACAGTATGAACACTGGCATGATTTACAGTATGAACATGCTTTCCATGTCTCCTCCATTGAATTGTTCATTCTAAGTTCTAATTGGAGAGTTGGATGGAAGGAAGAAACAGGCAGGGATAGTGATCTCATGGCTGCTAGTCACAGGGACCACTGTTAAAAAGTCTGCAGCAGCTTTTACCTGAATTGTAAAATTGTTACCCTTTAGTTGTAACAAATTACAGTAGCAAAACATGGAGAACAGTTTTAACATAGCAAGTTAAAGCAGACAGGGAGATGCTAGGGAGAACACTGGGCTCCCTGGTTTGCCTAGGTGGCCTATGCATAAAAACCGCTTTGTGTGTATATAAGGTGGTTGTTAATATTGCTAATTACGTATAAACCAACTCTTTGTATATAAGGGCATTTCACTGTCACTCAATTTTATAAAGCTGTGCCCCACTCTCTCCCCTCCACTTTTCTATCTTCTATACCCGAGGTTGGCACTGATAAAAATAGCTACCATTGGTGAATTTTGAGACATCCTTGAAAATTCAAATTCTTTGAAAAATTTTGAAAGCGGGTTTGGAAAATCCAGAAAGTGGAATTCCGGAAAATCAGTGAGTGGTTACAGTCAGATTCTTTCAGAAATAATCTGTTTAGTATAGTAACCAATCAGATTCTTTCTGAAAGAATCTGTTTGTAACCAATTCTGACTGGAAAAGAATGTGATTGGTTAGTATACTAGTCAGATTCTTTCTGAAAAAATCTGATTGTAACTAATCAGAAGTTCCCCAGACCATTTCCCAGGTCCCAGAGCCATTTATAATACAGTAAATTCCTTGAAAATATGAATTTTCCAACACGATCAAGAAAAAGTTCAGAAAGTGGAATTCCGAATAATCCCAGATTTTCTGAGTCTGAGCCCGTAAGTTTTTGATCAAAATGCAGATACCCGGCGCAGCTCTTAGTCCATTGTAAGTTATTTTCTCACATTTTCCTTTTTTTCCTCAACTGTAAAATCAGATACAAATCAAATGTGAATTTCAGCTAAAAACTGTGGAGGAAAGTTCAAACGCATCTCAAATATGAAAGTCTACCCCTCCCGAATAAAACGGTATGCCACATTCATGGTGTACCCAGAGACATGGCTACCACACTAACCCAAAGTGGGACCAATGCCAAAAGAATTTGCCAGTTTGTATTTGAACAGTCTGCAGTTTTTCCACAAAAAACCCCCAACTCAGAAATACCCCCTATATATTCCTGAAATCTACACACCTTCAGCTATGTAACGTTGTAGTTCGTTCATTCATACCATCAATGGTGCGGGCATAGTTCATGTAGAAGTTGCACTTTTACCAGATTTTCAAAAAAAAATAACATCAAACAACAATCAAAAATGTAGAAATCATGCCAAAACCTCATGAATGAAAAAAAGTTACCAAATATCAATCTCCCAAATGTCCTGAATCAAACGGTATGCCATACGCCACACGCAGACGTGGAAGCGAATAGCCACAAAGTGAGACAATGTACGATGGCTCACAAATTTGAAAAGTCTGCAATTTTTTCCACAAAACACCCCCGTAACTTAGAAATAACCCCCACAAACTATATTTCCTGAAATCTATACAGTTCGGCTATGTAACACTGTAGTTTGTTCATGCATACCATCAATGGTGTGGGCACAGTTCTTCGTAGAAGTTCGTACTTTTCTGAAAAAATTAACAAAAAACAACTTCAAAAAGGTAGAAATCATGCCAAACCTGATGGAATGTAAAAAAAAGTTACCAAATATCAATCTCCCAAATTTTCTGAATCAAATGGTATGTCAAATGTTATGCCAATCAAATGGGTCACACAGAAACATCCCAAGAATCTGTGTTTTTAGGAGATTTGTGAAAAATAAAATAAGATGATTCAAAGGTTTAAATCCTACCTAAACCCTCTTGACAAGCAAAAAACCCCACTAAATAGCAATCTCCCCCATGTCCTGAATCAAAGGGTGTTCCATTTGCGTGGGTGCAAACAGAGACGAGGACACCAACTAGCTCAAATGGGACGCCTGTAGAAGTGCAGTTACAAGAAAAAAAATGCCACAACCCACCTCCCCACACACACTCTCCCCTTTTAGTGGTATTTTAGTGAAAACATGTTAGTACGAGAGTCACACACATTTTTGCACACGTTACTGATCCTAAAAATTCAATCCAGTCTTTTTTACTACCTCTGTAAAATTCCTTACAAAATAGGCTTAGTTTCCCTTGAAATCGAACAAATATGGGGAAGCTTGGAGAAGAAAGTTTTTTTCTAATTTATGGCTTTAGTGTAAAAATATGGGGTGTGTATCACTTTAAGAATATTTTTGTGCGCATTTCCCCTTTTTTTTGATCATTCCCAAAGATAATCATCATCATCTTAGGGAATGATAACGAACTTGGAATATGGGCATAATGCCCGTTTTCTAATTCGAAATCCGATCGGAAAAATCACTTCCCGGAAATCATTTTCCAGGAAGTGATTTTTCATTCATTGGCAAAGATCAATAATTGGTGATCATAAGTGATCACCAAATTTTGATCTCTGTTCCCAACTTTTTCCCAAGTCTTTGCTAAGTAGCAAAGACTTAGAAAAAATCCTATTTGTGAATGGAACTTTGAGTTCCATTGAGTCCCTACAAAAGGGACATCTTGGAAATGGAAGCAGTTCAGAGAAGGGCAACTAAAATAATAGGGAATGGAGGGGCTTAAATATGCAGGCAGATTAGACAAGTTAAGGCTAGAGATGGCCAGATCACGGATCCGCGGCAGATATCCCAGATTCTCAGATTATTCGGAATTCCACTTTCTGAACTTTTCTTGATCTGTTGGAAAATTCATATTTCAAGGAATATTTAGTATTATAAATGGCTCTGGGACCTGGGAAATGGTCTGGGGAACTGCTTGATTATACAATCAGATTTTTTCAGAAAGAATCTGACCAGAGTATACTAACCAATCACATTCTTTCCAGTCAGAATGGTTACAAACAGATTCTTTCAGAAAGAATTGATTGGTTACTATACTAAAAAAGATTATTTCTGAAAGAATCTGACTGTAACCACTCACTGATTTTCCGGAATCCACTTTCTGGATTTTCCAAACCCGCTTTCAAAATTTTTCAAAGAATTTGAATTTCAGGATGTCTCAAAATTCACCAATGGAGCTATTTTATCAGTGCCAACTCGGTATAGAAGATAGAAAAGGGAGGGGAGAGAGGGGCACAGCTTTATAAAATTGAGTGACAGTGAAATGCCCTTATATACAAAGAGTGGTTTATACGTAATAGCAATATTAACAACCACCTTATATACACCAAAGCGGTTTTTATGCATAGGCCACCTAGGCAAACCAGGGAGCCCAGTGTTCTCCCTAGCATCTCCTGTCGCTTTAACTTGCTAGTTAAACTGTTCTCCATGTTTTGCTACTGTAATTTGTACAACTAAAGGGTAACAATTTTACAATTCGGTAAAAGCGTGCAGACTTTTTAACAGTGGTCCCTGTGACTAGCAGCCATGAGATCACTATCCCTGCCTGTTTCTTCCTTCATCCAATCTCCAATTAGAACTTAGAATGAACAATTCAATGGAGGAGACATGGAAAGCATGTTCATACTGTAAATCATGCCAGTGTTCAACTGTAAATATGCAGGTGGCCCTTTAGGGATTAAGGGAACCCGCAGTTGAGCGGGATGCCCCTCTCTGGCACTTATAAGTGCTGTGGCCCTTGGTTGGGTGTTGTGGCATTGACAAGTGCCTTTGGGGCTTAAGGGGTCCCCCAGCTCAAACCAGGACCCCCTCCACGGGACTTAGAAGTGCCCGCAGCACTGACAAATGCCTTTGATGGGGTCCTGCTGCTGGAAGCCAGGACTCCATTGTCTCAACTTCATTGATGTCGGGACAATCTATTTCACTGATGCGGAAGAAAGAAGACAATCCCCAAGGGCTCTTCTAAGATCAAATGGGGGTTCTAGATTCCAGCTGCAGGATCCTAATAGGATGTCCGAACTTCGGAAAATCCAGTCCGCTCGAGGATCCGCAAATTTTCGAAAAATAAAATAGAAAATCTGAAAATCCGTGAGCGGACCCATTAAAACCTATTAAAATGAAGATTCGACAAATCCGTTCTTCGAAAATACGAAGATTCTTCGAAAATATGGACCCAAAAAGTGGGTTTGCTCCGTCCAAAAATGTGAAAAATCCAGCGAAATTTGAATTTACGAGGATTTCTCGATTTTCCCGTATTTTTGAGAAATCCTCGTAATTTCGAAAATTTCGAAAACGCAGTTCGGAAAAGTTCGGAAGGCGGAAAACCGGAAAATCCGGGATATCCTGGGTGGGTGGTTTGGCATTGACAAGGCCTTTTGGGGCTTAAGGGGTCCCCAGCTCAAACCAGGACCCCCCTCCCACGGACTTAGAGTGCCTGCAGCACTGACAAATGCCTTTGATGGGGTCCTGCTGCTGGAAGCCAGGACTCCATTGTCCAACTCATTGATGTCGGCGCGACAATCCTATTTACCTGCTGGGAAGAAGAAAGAAGACACATCCCCAAGGGCTCTTCTAAGATCAATGGGGGTTCTAGATTCCAGCGCAGGATCCTAATAGAGATGTCCGAACTTCGGAAAATCCCCGTCCGCTGAGGATCCGCAAATTTTCGAAAAAATTAGAAAATTCGAAAATCCGTGAGCGGACCCATTAAACCTATTAAAATGAAGATTCGACAAAATCCTTCTTCGAAAATACGAAGATTCTTCGAAAATATGGACCAAAAATGTGGGTTGCTCCGTCCAAAAATGTGAAAAATCCGCGAATTTTGATTACGAGGATTTCTCGTATTTTCCCGTATTTTGAGAAATCCTCGTAATTCGAAAATTTTCGAAACGCAGTTCGGAAAAGTTCGGAAGGCGGAAAACCGGAAATCCGGGATAATCGCCATGCGAACGAGGTAACAGGTCGCTGGGACAATGAACGCTGACTCTCCGCGGTAAATCCATCCCCGTTCTTCCAAAACTGCGTTTTCGAAAATTTTCAAAATTACGAGGATTCGCCGTTATCTGAAATCAGAAATAATGCTAATAGAAAACGTGAGATCCGGTATTTAAAAATCGATATTCGAGGGATCGTCGGCCGAGGAAATATGTATTTTTGAAAATTTAAAATTCACGATTTTCGACTTGAGGAGTTCCATTAGGGTTTTAATGATGTCTGCGATTTTCTTATTTTCGAAATTTTCTAAATTTTTTCGAAAAATTCAAGGATCCTTGGTTGGGAGACGAATGAACCGATTTTGTACAGCTTAATCCCGTCTAACCTAACACAAGGCTACCGATTCAGTGGCACACTCTTGAGACGCGGGGGATGCGAGCGCTGATGCGCTTGTTCTTCGGCACTCAGAATCCTCGACCAGTTACTCATTTGCGGATAGCGCACTTATGGACCCGGCTGGGATGCTCAAATTGGGCGCACAAAGACATGCTCAATCCACCACAATTATTCCCGGCCAGAGTCCTTGACGATTCCTTTCGGAAATTTCACCCTGCACAATTTTCGGAACTTTGCAGCCTATACTCCACGTGGAAAAGTACAATCTTTTTCGCCCGTGCCTAATTTCACGCAAACTATATTACTATTACACCGATTACCAGGTCATTAGGTTATTCCACATTCTGCTTGGTTGCCACTTGATTAAGACTCTCTCTCACGTCCAACAAGACGATCAGAGGGATGTCAACATGATTCCCAGGTGTCGTGAAGCAATCATTAGGATTAGACTTGGACTACAGGTAATGCTCAATCAATCAACCTATACTTGCGTATTTGCACCATTCTTATTATAGTCCCCAGCCGTCTGGTATTACTCAATGAGATAGACTACGCTAATATGACTTAGTCTAGAATTCTCAGTTCATTTTTTAGTGCGGTTTGTTTTGCCGTACCAATTCAACCATTGCTTCAATTTGAACTTTAATACGAAGTATTTCCCACTTTGATAATGTGAATATTGGTAGTACCTACCCTATTTAAAGTTACCTTATACAAACCCTATAATTAATGACTTTACTTACTTTATAGTCTACAAAGACCTTAATATTCTAAGGTGCTAATTTATAACAACAATGGATTAAATTACAATTTGTAGGACCCCCCCAAAACCTAGGTTTTTGGAAAATATATAATTTCTGCTCCCACCCACTGGCGGCTCTCTGGCACTTCCGGAGTAAGGCAGTCAGGCATTAAGCAATCAGTTCACCAAATCTCCTATAGACTTTGGTTGCCCAGATGTCTGTCCTGGACATTAATTCAAATATAAAAATATTGTAGTGAAGAGCAACCAAAAACTCAGACAACCCCACAGGTATTGCTATACAACGTGAATATTTGGCACATCACGACATGTTGTCGGACAGTCTTAGGTCATTTTCTAGCTACATGATTGGAAGACATTCTGGTAGATGGTGCCTATGAAAATTTCTACAGCATTAGACATTTCATGGTTGTCAAAAATTGTTCGTTAATTGAAAATAAGGGAAGAGTTCTGAGAAATCTGGTGAGTTTTTAAACCAATGGATTTGATAGTGGAACCAGAAGTTCTGATCCCAAAAACATATCAGGTTGAACTCCAGCAACATCCACTAATTTTTTTCTATTGATTTGCATATAAAGGTGCATCATAAATGCTACAGAAAGTATTTACAAATAACCGCCAATCAGTACACCCTGTACAAACAGGAACATTCGATACAATCCCAACCTCTAATTATCCTTTGCAGTTGTGGGCTAGTGAGGATGCAACCATTAAAGATTGAGTGCCAATTTGCACATTACTGGCCAAGTGTGTTTGTGTGTATAAGCCACGCTGCAACAGGTGATTACAACTGTTTTTTTGGTAATAACAAAAACATAGTACAATCAATATAAGGGACTGTTCTGGCACTCAGTCATTAGAATACAGGGCTGATTTAGTTCAATATATGATCGAACATTATTCTCCTCAGAGCAGGCATTGTTTCTTGATTTCATGACATTCTGGAAGATGTTTGTCAAGATATCGGAAACACTTTATTGAAATTTTTTTTGATGGTTTTATACTTGCAGTGATACTTCTCAACAATCTTCTCCTAGAGATTATTTTTTTTTTATAAACTGAAAAAAACAGAAATAGTTATTGATTATTGTTGACTGTACACTGAAAAAAAATTTTTAAAATGGGCTTTGGGAGCATCTCAAGAGTAAATTATCTTTCAATTAAAAATGAACACAACCCTTAATTGAAGAGACGTAATAAGAGGGGTTACAATGGAAGCAATTTTGGAATGTTTCTCTGATCTAACAAACAGTTCATCACCAAAACATATCAAAACTTGCCCTTTAAAAAAAAAGCTCTTTAGGAAACTAATTTCTTTGAAGAAGAATAGTCAATTCAAAGTCAGGTTAAATGCCAGTATATAATAAAGAGATTTGATAAATGCAGATATAAAAATACAGTAACAATGTATGTTACTCTCGTAATCATTGAAACACACAATCAGCTCAGATTGACCTACCTTTGCAATAAATGATAGAGCTACATGGTAGAAAATGTGCAAAATGAATCTGGTACCTTTCTAGCAGAACAGGGGAGGGCCAATATATCAAACCTGGTACAGTAAAGAGCTTTACTTGTTCAATCAAATAAGCATTAGCCCATCTATAAAAAGTGTTCACTATTAATAGAGGTTAATGACTGTAAAAAGAAACTATAGAGTTTGGGTTTTCCAGCAGGCCCATTTAGTCAGTCAAAGTGAAATATAACTATCTTGAAGTTTTTATGTATGTTCCCGCACTCCTTGTTTTCAGTTGTCTTAAAGTGTGTTTTTCTGTGATGCTAACCACTAGCAGTTGTTTACTTTGAGTTTTGATGTAGAAAAATGCACACTTAAAGATATTTAACTCATTTTATTGGGACATGCTGCATTCGTGCAACAACGTTTCGGGGTTGTGTCCCCTTCCTCAGGTGTCATCATATAACTCAGGTGAAATATACAATGATGGTTGTAGGTAGATTCATGCTCAGCTTTGCAGAAGGCAAGCTCAAATGGATATAGAGTATAAGGAGGGATATTGAGCTGAGCAAACAAGTACTGTATATGGTTCTAAGCACATACTACTGTGACTAAATTATTTAAATGTATAATTTCAATATTTTTAGTGAAAAGGAAAATAGTCTTAATTTATATAACAAGTTACTGCAGGGTTCTGGGCTGGGGTCACTTCATTTAATCTGTTATTTAAAGGGATGTCAACCCCCCAATCTCCCAAATAAAATTAACCATCTACTGGCCCCATGTGTAGTTTAAAAAAAACGTACCTTACTTCTCGCCAATGCTTGTCAAAGTCCAGGAAACTGAAAAAAGTGAAGCTTTCTTCTCTCTGTGGGAAAGTTTTTGCCACCTTTTCCTCTGAGAGGACAGGGCGTGCGGAAGGGAGCCCTTTTTCCCCTACCTCCAATCTCAGATGCCCCCTGGCTGCCATTCCACTTATCATAATAACCTTTTCTGTACTGCAGAGAAAACAAATTTAAGCCATGCACACCAGACTTGATGATCCTGTGTACTTATTGTATCATACACAGGTACATCAAAGTGACGTTTCGGTACAAAGTACCTTCTTCAGACAAAATTTTTTATTAACAGAACATTAAATGCACCTATATAGGCCCAGGGAGTATATCTCTAGGGACACCTAGGGGATTAAAAACATATATAACATCAGAATAAATATACACCATGTGAAAAATAATAGTATAAAAAATAAAGAGAAATGTAAAAATATACACAAATATAAAACCATATCTTTAGGCAGAAAACAGGAAGTCCTAATTGTGAATTTAATCCTTTAGGATAAAGGAATCCAAAGTAAAATATACAAGGATTCTCTGCAAAGTAACAGCGATTGTCTGTCCCCTCCCTTGTCATATGGGGAACATAATCGATAACCATCCCTTTAAGATCCACGACTGAATGTTTTAATTCAACAAAATGTGAAGCTACAGGAGTATCCTATATTTCACTTTAGATGCAACTGCACCCTCTTTAGATCTTTGTAAGCAAGTTTAATATCACTCCTGTGACGTTGCATTCTCTCTTAAAGGATCCGATAGTTTCTCCTATGTATATTAAAGAACAAGGGCATTTCAATAAATAAATACAAAATCTTCGGTAATGCAATTAAAATATCCCTAATCTTAAATTCTTTCCTGAATAAGGATGATTGAAAGACGATCCTGTTATAATAGAGTATCAGATGTTACAATACAGCATGTAACACCCTTTTTTATAAGAAAAGAAAATGGCATTTTTCTATACTTAGTCACAGGTCCGCTTGTACTACTTAGAATACAACGAGGGACCTTTTTGTATACACATCTAGGTTTCAATTTAGTCCTCTGCCATATTGGGGTCTCAGCAAAACTGGCCAGTATTTGTCAAGATTGGCCCTGATGATGTGGGATTTAGTATTAAATTTTTGTACAAAAAGAACTCCATAA
Source organism: Hymenochirus boettgeri (assembly GCA_019447015.1). Lineage (NCBI taxonomy): Eukaryota > Metazoa > Chordata > Amphibia > Anura > Pipidae > Hymenochirus > Hymenochirus boettgeri. The sequence goes on along the minus strand of CM033472.1, from coordinate 181,336,765 downwards.
TTCCTTAGGTTCTTTTTGGGATATTTAGCCATATTTAGCTTTATGAAAGTAAAGCCTCAGGAGAATTACGGGACAGCACTGTTTACGGCTGGTTGACTGGCAATACACGGAGTATGTTTACTCGGTCACCATGGCATCGCTCCCATCCACAACGGCCAGTGGGCCGGAAGCCGATACCAGCGTCCCGACAAGCAATCCAGCACAGAGGTTTGCACTGAGGATTCTACCGGCACGGACTCTGATCCCCCCGCTCAAATGATGTTCCACGAGTGTTTACCCGCTCAGTGGCCAGAGAGAGGAATACTGCACCTCTTTTTTAAACGAGAGACCAGGACCCGACTGGGTAAGAAGAAAAATGTCCCCGAATCGAACAAGGGACGGTATCAAGTGTTTTCAACTTGTCGTCTCATGAGTTTATCGGTGAGTGAACTGTTGTTACTTAATCAGTTATCTTTTCAATACACTAATAATTTCAATGCCTTGAATATGAGGTGGAACTTTTAAGTTGGAAAGGGCGCTTAGTTAAAGAAATTCTTTAAAGATAAAGTTTCTAATCGTCCTTCTACTTTGTTTCCATTTAAAACTCAAGAGTAACTTATTCCTTCTGGCAATATGGTGGTATTGATCAGTTTATTAAACGGATGCGCATAATTACCTGATTATCACTCACATTTCAACAATAATTTTACTAAATCTGAACTTCTTGCCCTAAAGTCACTCAGCCAAATACCTCATTGATATAAAAAACGGCGGATAAAGGGGGTGGGATTGTTATCCTTGACTATGAGTTTTATAGCAAAGTAGCACGATCATCATGTCAGCGGGTGCCTATACCAAATTGGGAGAGACCCACCTTTGCTATTACTACTCAATTAAAGAATCTTTTGGATATGGCACTTAATCACCTCTGGGTTGACCAAACTACTTATGACTTTTTATTTGAAAAAATCCTCGTAAATCAGTTCTTTACGGACTTCCTAAAATTCATAAAGATCCGGTATACCCCCCCCCTTTCGCCAATTGTTTCACCATTGGCTCCATTACACAACCACTGTCATCTTTCTGTGACTATTTCTGAAGCCTTAGTGCAAGATCTTCCCTTTATCTACAAGATACTGGTAATTTTTTAAAAAACTGTCTATGATTGATATATGTGATTAAAGATCACTCTACTTATTACTGCGGACATCACGTCCCTTTATACTAATATGAACATCATAAAGGAATTGAAGCAGCGAGATATTTTCTTTCTAAACGGGGTTCCTGTTCCCCCACGAATTCTCTATAGAATGTTTAGAGATTTATTCTCAAAATATTTTTTTAAGTTTGAGAATGACTTCTATATTCAGACCGTAGGCACATATGGGAAGTCCGACAGCACCTCATATGCCAATTTATATATTGGGTACCTTGAAGAATGTAATATTTACCATAATGACTTGTTTAAAACACATTGCAAAGGTTTTTACAGATATATATGATTCTATTTATGGTATGGGTAGGTTCTAGTGACACAGCTGACGAATTATGTCTTTTCTTAATAGCTTAGACAGCAAGATTGGTTACTGCTAGATGTTTTCCGCCCACACTATTCATTTTCTTGATGTGCAGATCAAAAGTGATCAGGGTGCATTGCAAACCTCTCTTTGTAAACCCACCGACTGTAACACCAGTTATCGGGCCAAAGTTTCCATCCTCCCCATGTATTAGAGGTCTTCCGAAATCTCAATTTACCAGGGTGTTATGTATCTGTAATAATACCCAGGTAGCTGAACATCAATTAGAAATTATGACAAAAAAATTTTGTCCCGTAAATCCTGAAGCTTTACTTTTAAAGCTAAAATTCAGGCTAAACATCCAAAAAAGAAACCTAAGGAGATTATGGGAGTCTTTTTGTACAAAAATTATTTATACTAATCCCACATCATCAGGGCCATCTTGACAAATACTGGGCGGTTTTTATTTGGAGACCCCAATATGCAGAGGAAACTAAATTGAAACCTAGATGTGAATACAAAAAAGTCCCTCGTTGTTTTTCTAAGTTAGTAAGGGTCCGCTTGTACTAAGTATAGAAAAATGCCATTTTCTTTTTCTAATAAAAAAGGGTGTTACAGATGCTGCTGTACGTCGTGAACTCTATTATAACAGGATTCGTTTTAATCCTCCTTATTCAGGAAAGAATTTAAGATAGGGGATATTTAATTGCATTACCGAATTTTGTATTTATTATATCGAAATGCCCTTGTTCTTTAATATACATAGGGAAGACTATCGGATCCTTTAAGAGAGAGTGCAACGTCACAGGAGTGATATTAAACTTGCTTTACAAAGATCTCAAGAGGGGCATTGCATCTAAAGTGAAATATGAGGACTCCTGAGCTTCACATTTTGTTGAATTAAAACATTCAGTAGTGGATCTAAAGGGATGGTTATCGATCATGTTCCCCATATGACAAAGGGAGGGGGACAGACCAATCGCTGTTACTTTGCAGAGAATCCTTTTGGATTTTACTTTGGATTCCTTATATCCTAAAGGATTAATTCCAATTTAGGACTTTCCGTTTCTGCCTAAAAGATGGTTTTATATTTTGTATATTTTTACATTTTTTTATTTTATTTATACTATATTTTTCACGGTTGTATATTTATTCTGATGTTATATATGTTTATCCCCTAGGTGTCACTAGAGATATACTTTTGGTCTATATAAGGTGATTTTAGTTTCAGTGTAATAAAAAATTTTGTCTGAAGAAGGTATTTGTACCGAAATGTACTTGATGTACCTGTGTATGATACAATAAGTGCACAGGATTTCAAGTCTGGTGTGCATGGCTTAAATTTGTGTTTCTATATCTATGACTATTTGCCTCAGTCTGCCATTTAGCGCCCAGCATGTGATTCTACTAACTGAATTAGGTGTGTGCAGGATTACTCTCCTGGTTTTTTTATACTGCAGCTCACTTTGCCTCACTCAAACCTTGAATGCCGCCATTTGTGCGCCGTCGTGTTAAAGTGGGTGTGGCTTTGTCCATGGGCATGGTTTAGCCAGTGGGCATGGGTACAATTTTACAACTTTGAACTTCCTATCACAGTATTTAAAATGCTTAGGCAGTCAATTACCAATAATGTAAATACTAGAAACAGATATTACATACAACAGCTTGTGTTGCCACTACCATTTTGCTCCTTAGGGTTTTTTTCTTAATCAAAATAACTTATTTTATAGCCTGTGAGATATATTTGCTTCCATTGTTACTATACATTAGAAATGCCATACTTTCTATAGATTTTAGACAAAGGTTTTTCAACACTAGCATAACAGATTACCTAGCCTACAAACTAAACTAACCTGACCAATAAAATGCCTTTTAACAACATCATATTGCTGCTAAGGAAAATTCAATATTTATTAGTTTATTGGTTGTCTTGGGTAGATGCTTTCAGACTACAGAGTATACAATTTCTGTTTAGTTCTCCTTTAAACTTATAACATTCTGGTATCGAATGGAGGTAAAGACAGCAAGCAGGGTAGAACATCATCATGGGGCAATATTTGGATGGATAAAGTTTACCCTGCAGTTTATTACCAGTCAGTGCGAGCTTCGGAAGGGTAACAAGCAGCTTTCAAGTCTACCAGACGGATTCCATATTTCTATTTTTTTTATTATTCTTTTCCTAGCAAAAGATAAAGCTTCCAATGTAGCCAGATTCTTCGCTTATTCAGGGTTGGCACACCGGGTAAGGCCACAGGTTTAAAAATACAGAGTCGGAAGGTCACAAGAACACAGGTTTAGACACATAAGTTCAAAGTTTGATTCCCAAACATACCTAGTTTTGTTTCCATTTAGTTCCTAGTACAATTTTTATCATGTACTAATGGTTTATGTGTGTCTCTCTTAGCCTAGAGGTAAGAGCGCTGCTTTTAGCAAGACAGAGTAAATGTACAAGTTGCATGGTCTATCCACAGAGTTACTTTTATTTTGCTTAAATGTTAGTATTCTCGTTTCTTACATCCATGCTATCTTTAAAACACCTGGAAAGATTACTTTTATTTTTGTATGAAAAGTAAGGATTATATCATTGTTAGTATCAGGAGCCTTGAATGTGTTTTGAAAACAAAAAACTGAAATCCCGTTCGTGTCAGGAGAGGGAGGATCTCTGTGTTATATCCTGTGACCTAGTACTCAAAGGTTATTTTCATAAAATCACCTATATGACCACAGCAAAGGGAGGTTGAGACACAGCTTGTTGTATGTTTGTGAATGTTTGCTCTGTCTATTGGGACAATGTCGTCTGGAGACTTAATTTCCCTTTAATCCAGAAGTATTTTGTTGTCTTTACTTTGATGCAATCAGCTTCCTGTGTTAATAAGGGGCCTATGTTAATGCGTTTTTTTTTGGGGGGGTTACAAGCTTTTACAAGGTTTATCTAGATTAATTTAGATGTTAATGCCTGTCTTATCTAAGAAAGAGGGACAATCTTTGACAAATAAAACTGTATATACAATAGGTTGATATTAACATAAACCTGATTTTTTTCAGGTCATTACAATAAAAGATCTGAAGCATTACAATGCCTACTTCATTCTTAGCCATGTGCATCTCCAAACAGCACGAAGAGCCTGCAGGCCTAAGTAGGGGAGTGGGACAGGCAATTCTAGGAGCTGGATTGTGCTTCTTCATCATCCTTAATCCTTCATTTTTAGCTTACATGCTCCTTCAAATGGACAAGGTACTATATTTTGATACCACCCTACTTTTTACAAAGCACAAGTAATTAATTTTACTAGAATATGCTGCGGTTGTTTTGGGGATCCTGTGGAAAAAAGGAACTGAGAGAGGTTCAGAGAAAATGGAAAGGTTCAGAGATGACAAGTAAATGAATATAAAGAGATGAATGAAGGGGCTTGACAATGTAGTCGGACTCTGAAAGTTGGTTAATATTTCACAGAAAAAAAAGGAGAACAAGCTCCAATTTACTGGAGGATGTAAGGTTGAATAAGTAAATTTAGTATAAATCTGATGCTTATATAGTGACATTACCAATTTTACAAATGTGTTTTTTAGCAATTCACCATATCATAATTTAAGCAATTGGAATTACAAGGAATTATAAGCCTGTACAGAAGCAGAAAGAAATGCATGGAAAAGAGCTATAGATAAAATAGACATATTTCAACATATTAGATTTAAAAACAATATATAGAAAGCCTTAATGGGGTTTAGTAAAAGCAAAAATTAACCTAATCTTTCTCAACATGTTAAATCCCATAGAAGACTAGATTTGCAGAATGCAATTTCAAATGGCAGCAAAGCTGTTCTATCAAATTAGTACAACCGTTATATTACTCTTCAAAAAATGTATTTATGATAGATGTTTCGTCTATATAAACATCATCAAAGGTCGTGAAATGACCCTTCTACGCAGCACAGTCCTTATGACACATGAAAGTCAAAGGAGATGTATAATGGTTATGGAGAATTTTAGCTCTGTGTTGGAGAATTAAAAAAAAATTATATTGGGATGACGGCATATATAATTGCAATTAAGGAGAAACATATTGTTGAAAATCAGAAAATCAAGGTGAATAGGTTATGTATTTGACACAAAATGTGTTAAGATGAAGCAAAGCCAAAGGCCTTTGTTATTCCACAACACAGTGCAAAATCACACCAGAAAATCTCACTCCCAAAATATATAATTTTTTTGTTTTGTTGTTGTTGTTTTCTTTGGGGTTGACATTTTTTAAATCAAAACAGGGGCGTAACTACACTGCCGGGATACCGGGAGCCTGGGGGGCCCATATGCTTACTGACAGATCAGCCTCTCTCTAGAAACACTGTCGATGAAGCAGGATTCTTAGGGCCATAATATAAAGGCATGGTATAGCTTTTTTAGCAATACCGGCCTTTAATATTCATTTTGGGCGATTGTAAATTTACAACACCGCTATCGTGAATCTACAATATGGATGTCTGCATGTAAATCTATGATAGACGATAAAATCTGGCCACAACCGTAGTATACGAACCGCCATAGAATAATTAGAAATTTTTGGTACCCAGTGGTTTTCCTATGGACGAAGTTCAAACATTTACACATGTTTCCATAAATATGATTGTGCCATACATTTACACACCAAACACACCAACAAAGACTTGCTGGATACTGCGGTTTTTAAATATATGGCCCTTGGTTTTTACACCATGGATGAAAACATTGAATGTGTTACATTCAGAATGTAAGTGTAAATGCAGTGAAAAATGCATAAACAACAGTAAACACAACCCATTTCAAAGAAATAATGAGTACAACCATTGTAGTATTGGAAAAAAAACTGTCCTTGGTTTGCGCATACAAGACATAATTATAATGGGGGGGGGCGGCGAGGGGCCTAACGTGGGGCCTCACTCTCCGGGGCGCTTGTTGTGGGACCCGCGGGGGTGCGGGGGGGGGGTGTGGGGGGTGGTGGGGGTGGCGCACGTTGGTTGGGGGTGTGGGGATTTGGGCGTGGGTGACTTTTGTTGGGCTTTTCTGTGGGGGGTGCCCTTACGACCCCTAAACCAGCATTACATTAGGGCAGTGATATCAGGCAAATCCTGTCCCAGTAGTTCAGGCCCTCGGTTTCAAAAGTCACGCATTTCCTTGACACGGATTTGTTCGCTGTTTTTCTCTCCTACCTCTTTTAGTTAACCCCTAACCACTCCCTAGCACTCGGTTTGGCTATGTCACCCCAGACCAGCAACTCTTTTTTTCCCCATTCAACCCGTTTGTCTGGCATTCTCTTTTGTGGTTGTTGGATTTTTCACCGGCCCGTACCCCTATATGCTTGTTCTCGAGGTAGGGCTATTGACATTTGAAAACCTGTCTGCCTTTGTCTGAGTCTGAATTTGTATTGCAGGTTGTTGCTTTGCATGCGCAATTAAATATCTCCTGCTCCTCGTTCGGTACCCCACTAACAAAGGATTGCGTTCCCCACAATTAGTGCAGCTTTCTTCTTTCTCGGGACAGTATTTCTATAAAAGTCGTGTTTCGGAAAGGACTTTTGGTGCTGTCACTTTATTGTACAATTTCCAATTGTCGGTATATATTTTTTTTTAAAAAAAAATTCCTCTGTCTGTTTTATTGACTTTTTTGTAGCGTCAGGTTTCGCAGGATTTATTAGACGATCATCGACCATTTTGGTCCGACAGGATTTAGTGAGACATTACGGTCACCCACATAATAATGTTACAAAGGATAAAAAATTTTTAACTACACATCGATAACAGTGACATCGCATTTATTGTCAATGCTTAAAAAGAACAAATAATGTAAAAGAAAACATAGTCAGTATTATATGATAAACTTTACATTACAAGAGTCTGTAAATCCTCACAGTCATTTCACATTTATTGCAGCTCCTGTTTGGTTCACAGTAGGGGGGCAGGTGGTGGTCTTGGATTTAGTAACCTGTTTGACTGTTACTATATCATGCACCATGCCACACAAATACAGCGATGACCTCACCTCCCCCCCCCCCCAGGCATTCTACCTGCTATTAATAATGGAAGTTTGGGCTGGGCATCCCAATGCCCTATAGTATTTATTTTCTGAACAAGGGGATCTTGTTTCATGTTTGTGGTTTAATATACGGAATAATTATCCTCTATGGAAGCCGAAAAGTCCAATAATTCCAGAACACCTCTGACCTCCCATAAATTAAGATATAACACACCACCCACCACTCCACAGTTCCACTCCTCTCACCCCACAATATTGTTATTTAATTCTAAAAAAACTAAATGCTAAAAGAACTAATTTAGAAGGTGATCTTAATACATAGAGAATCCAGTATAAGTGCAGTCTGTAAGGTAGTTAAGAAGTGGAAGAGCCTTTTCCATGTGGTGCGTGAATTTGTCTTTTTGTAGTTTTGATTATAAAGCCTGGAGGGGATACCAGGTGTGCCATGATCACTCGTGACCCCCAAGTTAGTTAGTCTGTTCGCGACACACAAATGATGCCTCCCCGCTGTTTTTTCCACCCCCCTCTGCCGCGCCCGTTCTTTTCCCCCTCACCCACACCCCGCATTTCGGCTGCCCCACTCACACCCCCCCCCGACCTAACCTACTCCACACCCCTACTGCCAGCCCCCCCCCCCCCCCCCCCTCCAAGCCCTACACCCCCCATTCCACACACCTGCCCCCCCCCACATTCACCAGTCCCAGCTCCCCAACCCGCCCATACCCCACCTAGCTTCTTCATAACCCTACCCCTCTACACCCCACCCACCCGCACCAACTTTCCGCACCACCTCTCAACACCCCACACCCCCCTCTTTTCTCGGTCCATTCCCCCGTTTTTCCGCTTCCCGTCCCACCGCCCCCGACCTAGCCCTCAATCGGTATTCACCTCATACCCGGCCACTCCAGATGAGATTTAAAGTCGTACTGCCTATCGCCTATCACCTTTCTTCCGCCTGGTGGCTTCTGATATTTCGAACTCACCATGGATCTTAGTCTGCTTAAACATACTATAGGGTGTCGATCTGCGTTTTAGCTAACATCAATTTTTGGCTACGAAATTAGAAGTGGTTATTCCAAATTATAAATGTTTTTTCTTATCGGTGCTTTTAAAATGGTGCTAATTTTGCTCACGAATTCCCATAGTCCTACGTATTTGTACAGCATTACCAAATGTGTAAACTAAGATCTGATTTTGGGTGGGGGCACAAATTCAATATAAACACATAAATTAGCACCATTTTAAAGAAAAACTCTGGATAATTTTGTTATTTGATTATTTTCTTCCCCGCTTCGAGTTTTTATAATTCGAAAATTAAATTTGTGGCTACATAATAAAGTTTAACTATAGCATTTTTTGGTTGTAACATTTTTTTTTTCCGGCTCTGAGGACATCGATGATAATGTGGTCTGTGGGAATCCTCAACATCTGATGTTTTTGACAAACATCCAGACAACTTAAACAAGTCATTCTTGTGCACGGTTTGTGCTTCTAATTCTTTTCAAAACTTTTGTGTCCCTTGATGGGTACAATTTTTGCGATACTTATCTTATCCTTGGCCTAGTAATTTCAGAATTTTCGTGGAGTGGTCGTTTGCGGTGGAAAGGATGGAGTAGGGTCGCCGGTACGCTTGGTCTTCTCTGGAATGTGCTCTCGTTACCAATGCTAGTTATACAAGGCTGTCGTCACCTCGTTTATTACAAGACAGAATCATGCACCAGCAAGTGATACCGTTCAATGCATGTTCGACTTTTTTCCTGCTTTTCCCCCGGTAAAAATTAGGAAATAAAGTTCAGTGGACACACCCGTTGAAAGACTCCTTTAGGATAGTGCGTTCAAAAGGGGGAGGGTGAGCCGAGGGGCCATATCCGAGGATTCAAGGCAGTTCTCTCTTTGTAAGAGCCTACTGCCATTCTGCCGCAATATATAGTCATTTTTTAGTACATCAAATTGTTTCTAACAACCTGTCTATGTTGACCCCCTCGATTGCTCTCCTTTTTTCAACCATTGTGAGAGCCTTGACATTTCGCGTTTCTGTTCATTTGGTCCTTCTATTTCCCAGTTTAATTTGATTATGTTTGATCCCACTTTTTCACTTCTTTTTAGTTGCCTTGTATTTCCCCTTTTTGTTTTAGCAACCGACCAATCCCATTACATAATGCGGGTGATTGGCAGGTTTAAGGGTCATTTTTTAGAATGGAAAAAGCATACTACTCGTTTTTATCTTAAAAAGTAGTATTGTATCTGCACGTCGAAACTTACCCTTAAACTGGAAGTTTGGTTAATTTGCATCAAAAGGGAAAAAAATGGCAAACAAAAGGTAATGCATGTCTCCGTCTGGATCACATACACAACCAACCCATTGGCTTCCCTCCCCCAGGTATTTTTTTTTAAGAACTCCCTTTTTGAGGGAGTGGCAACCAAGGAAAGGTACCAACTCCAGCTGGGTCGATGATTCCTCTGTATAATAATAAGCACCCCTTTTTGCGAAATTCAGAGCAGAGAATGATTCTAGAAACATCAAATTATATGGGCTAATTATTGAATCGAATTTACCATTGCGAAGCTTAATTAAAAGAAGCGGGGTACCCCTTCGGTGACATGTGTCTTTTGCTGTGAAAATTTGGATCGTTGGACTAATTGGTGTGTTACATGTTATGCAGAACATGATCCAGAATTGCCGAGCAATTATAACAGTAACGTTACATTTGCTTAATTAATTCAGGGTGGCACAATCTAGACCAACTATATAATTGCTTTTAGCAAGGATTAGAAGATATCATCCCGTACTAGAGACAATGATAACAACTCACGGCCCCTCGCCCCCGTCGATGTCCCCCCCTGTGAACTAGGATTACTCATTCGCAACCGGAATAGATAGGACCTAAGACTACTTCAGATCCTCTATTTCCCACCAGCACCTACCCGGAATTGTACCAATCTTGATCATGGAGTTGAGATTGTAGAGTAGCCGAAAACTTACTGAAGTTCGGTTTAGTGTTTCGATCCAGGAAAATTTTTTCAGTAATAAGTTTTCTTTTGGCCAGCCTTGGATTAGGGAAGTATAGCACAAACCCATTATAAAGTCAATGGGAAACGTTTTTTGAGGCTCGTATACTCTTTCACTAATAGTTCAAAAATGGTGTTCTCTGGCCTATTTTGTTTTGATCGATGTACAAATAAAATAACACTTTTGGTTGGTAACTATTACTGCTTGTTGGTTAAATGGCTGTGGCACCTGGAAACATGGTTTTGGGGGAATTGAACTTTTTTTCGTGTCCTTATTGGGGGAAATGAATTTCTCACTGTCACCAAAAAGTTCGCGTTTTTTGTTGGTGTGTGGGGTTTTGGGTTTTGGTTGGTTGGGTGCGTTTAGTGGAATGCGGGTGTTTTTTTTAACACTTCTACTTATGAGCTTTTTGGGCCCATATAAGTTTGCCAAATTTGTGGGTTTTTTCCTTCGGGTTTTGCTTACATTGAGAGGTAACGGACGTTATTTCGAGGGTTTACCGAAACTTTCTCCCGAAAATAGTAAACTATACATTCAAGCAGGATTTTTTGAAAAAACTGGAAGATACTATCCCTCGACAGGGGTTACCCGAAGCGATAGGCTACATTCAAGGCCCGTCCAGCGAACGATATCATCTCCTCAGGCGTGATATATTAATAGCTCGAACCGAACTAGTTTGGAAAGTTCGGTTCTCGTCTGAACTCAACAGTACCGGCGCCGCGAAAATCGGGGGTTTTCGGGTCGAGTCCCCCTCATTCGCGGCTCTCTGGTCTTTTCCCTGGTATTTCTTTTCCTCCTTTTTTCCATCTTTTTCCTTTTTCTTCTCTTTTTCTTCCCCCCCTTTTCTCTTCCACTTTCTTTTTTTTTTTCCCTTCCTCCCCTCCCTTTTCCCCCCCCCCCCCCCCCTTTTTCTTTTTTTCCCCCTTTCCTTTTTTTTCCTCCCCCCCCCCTTTTTTTTTTTTCCCTTTTTTTTTTTTCCCTTTCCTTTTTTTTTTTTTTTCTTTTCTTTCCTTTTTTTTTCTTTCTTCTTTCCCTCTTTTTTTTCCCTCCCCTTCCTCCTTTCCCCCCAGCCTTAACTTGTCTAATCTGCCTGCATATTTAAGCCCCTCCATTCCCTATTATTTTAGTTGCCCTTCTCTGAACTGCTTCCATTTCCAAGATGTCCCTTTTGTAGGGACTCAATGGAACTCAAAGTTCCATTCACAAATAGGATTTTTTCTAAGTCTTTGCTACTTAGCAAAGACTTGGGAAAAAGTTGGGAACAGAGATCAAAATTTGGTGATCACTTATGATCACCAAATTATTGATCTTTGCCAATGAATGAAAAATCACTTCCTGGAAAATGATTTCCGGGAAGTGATTTTTCCGATCGGATTTCGAATTAGAAAACGGGCATTTATGCCCATATTCCAAGTTCGTTATCATTCCCTAAGATGATCTGATGATTATCTTTGGGAATGATCAAAAAAAAAGGGGAAATGCGCACAAAAATATTCTTAAAGTGACACACACCCCATATTTTTTACACTAAAGCATAACATAATAGAAAAAAAACATTCTTCTCCAAGCTTCCCCATTATTTGTTCGATTTCAAGGGGAAACTAAGCATTTTGTAAGGAAATTTTACAGAGGTAGTAAAAAAAGACTGGATTGAATTTTTAGGATCAGTAACGTGTGCAAAAATGTGTGTGACTCTCCGTACTAACATGTTTTCACTAAAATACCACTAAAAGGGGGAGAGTGTGTGTGGGGAGGTGGGTTGTGGCATTTTTTTTCTTGTAACTGCACTTCTACAGGCGTCCCATTTGAGCTAGTTGGTGTCCTCGTCTCTGTTTGCACCCACGCAAATGGAACACCCTTTGATTCAGGACATGGGGGAGATTGCTATTTAGTGGGGTTTTTTGCTTGTCAAGAGGGTTTAGGTAGGATTTAAACCTTTGAATCATCTTATTTTATTTTTCACAAAATCTCCTAAAAACACAGAATTCTTGGGATGTTTCTGTGTGCACCCATTTGATTGGCATAACATTTGACATACCATTTGATTCAGAAAATTTGGGAGATTGATATTTGGTAACTTTTTTTTACATTCCATCAGGTTTTGGCATGATTTCTACCTTTTTGAAGTTGTTTTTTGTTAATTTTTTCAGAAAAGTACGAACTTCTACGAAGAACTGTGCCCACACCATTGATGGTATGCTAGGAAACAACCTACAGGTTACATAGCGAGTGTATAGATTTCAGGAATAATAGTTTGGGGGGTTATTTTAAGTTACGGGGGTGTTTTGTGGAAAAAATTGCAGACTTTTCAAATTTGTGAGCCATCGTACATTGTCTCACTTTGTGGCTATTCGCTTCCACGTCTGCGTGTGGCGTATGGCATACCGTTTGATTCAGGACATTTGGGAGATTGATATTTGGTAAATTTTTTTTACATTCCATGAGTGTTTGGCATGATTTCTACATTTTTGATTGTTGTTTGATGTATTTTTTTTTGAAATTTATCTGTAAAGTGAAACTTCTACGATGAACTATGCCCGCACCATTGATGGTATGAATGAACGAACTACAACGTTACATAGCTGAAGGTGTGTAGATTTCAGGAATATATAGGGGGTCTTTCTGAGTTGGGGGTGTTTTGTGGAAAAACTGCAGACTGTTCAAATACAAAACTGGCAAATTCTTTTGGCATTGGTCCCACTTTGGGTTAGTTGGTAGCCATGTCTCTGGGTACACCCATGAATGTGGCATACCGTTTTATTCGGGAGGGGTTAGACTTTCATATTTGAGATGCGTTTGAACTTTCCTCCACAGTTTTTAGCTGAAATTCACATTTGATTTTGTATCTGATTTTACAGTTGAGGAAAAAAAGGAAAATGTGAGAAAATAACTTACAATTGGACTAAGAGCTGCGCCCGGGTATCTGCATTTTGATCAAAACTTACCTCACTCATAAAATCCTGCAGGTGTGTAGTTTCTAAAAATATCTCACTTGTGGGGATATTTTAGTTAATTTGGTAGATATTCTATGTTAACAGTCAGAAATGGTTATACATTTAAATTTGGTGTAATATTCTTGAAGGTGCAGTTTTAGTTAGGGGGGGTCTCCTATACAGGAAAAGTGGGGTACCTACATATATCTGGTATCGTTGTACTCGGGAGAATTAGAGCTTTTAGAAACAGTAAGATTTTTGTGTGTAACTTTAAGATAACTTAAGTAAAAAAAGTTCCCAGTAAAAATGGGAAATATCCATGAAAATTTGCACATTTTTCATTTTTTTTACATATTTTACCCATAATTCCAGTCAAAATTTCAGTAAAGTTTCCTACTGTAAAGTCTAAAGCGATTAAGGGCAAAATCCTGAAAATTCTTCTGGCACTTAATGCAAAAAAAAAAAATGAAGTTCTGCTGGCACTGAAAGGGTTAAAGTTGCATTTAACATCAGTCTTACTGTTAGGCTGGGTACACACTGAAGGACTATTTGCCCCGACCGAGCGTGCGCTACAAGGGAGTGCTGGGATAAATGTCAGTCGGTCACAGCAAATTCGGCAACGGACGAATTTGCGAACAATCGATCGTGCGGGCCCATAAGGAACCGCATGATCGATCAGAAGTTACTGACATGTCCGATCCGTCGGCCGAAAATATCTGCTAGTGTGGGCCGGCCAGCCACGACCGGCAGTCGTGGCCGGCCACCCCACACTAGCAGATATTTTCGGCCGGCTGACCAAAAGTGCCGTGAATCGGACGGTTGGCCGAAAATATCTGCTGGTGTGTATCCAGCCTTAAGTGCAGTATCAAGCTTAAGTGCATCAAAAATTTATTTGTAATGTTTCAGAAACCGTGTGCTTCCTTTCTCAGACAAGCAATTTTTAAATCTAAAAGAAACCACGCGGATTCCGAAACGTTACAAATATATTTTTGATGCATTTAAGACTTGGGTGCCCAGCGATATGTTTCTGATATTTACCTCTGTTGGCTACAGATGCCCGAGCACCCAGCATTTGAACAGATCCTCAACTGCTATACTCAGCCTTAGGCTTAACACCATAATGAGATTAAATTTATGTCAAGAAGAATTAACTTTAACCTATTGTTCCAGCCCTCCACAACAGTTTTTAATTCGGCCCCTGGGGTAAATTAATTGCCCATCCCTGGTCTTGCTGGGAACTGCTAAAGATTCGATCAGCGAGAATGTGAGGCAAAGGAACTTGGGGAAAAGGGGAAAACTATCCACAATCACATACAGTTTGAATTAAGTAGTGGCAGTTTTGAAGTTAAATAAATCAATTCAGGTTTACGTTACAAGAAAATCGGCTAAATGTTAACTTCTATTAACATAAATGTCTCTCTTAAACCATCATCTAAATAATTTTACATATATATTTGTGTTTGCCCAGGCTTATAATACAAAATATCTTTATTGCCTTCTTTTGCCCATATGTTTCAAAGAGAAATCTTGGATGTCAGTATATGCTTTAAAGAGGGCGTGTTGAACTGTTACTGACCATGTCAGAAGATTAACAAATTATTTTTTTTGCTAATTAAACACTAACTTGTCTAATAAAAGTTCTGAGACTGATTCTAAAAGCATTTGTTTATTTTGCTAAAAGCTAATCGAAATCTCAACAGCTCTCATTTGCAAATCTGTGGAAGATAACTGCATTTATAGGCTTAATCGTCAATCTGCTCCATGCAGCAGTAGGCTTACCAGCAGGTAGTCCAATGCTTAAAGGCTCAGTATTTTAACCTTTGCAGGCACGACTATTTTAGTTTGCATTCTGGCAGATCAAATATCTTTCTTGTAATACAGTTCAGAAGCCTCAGGCTACAATTATAGGTCAATTGCAAAGCAAAGCACAAAAGGTTGTATGAGATGAAGTAGTGATTAATAACTGTATGATATTCTGCTTTCTTCAAGACTTTTACCTTTTATACATTTTTCTTAAAACTATAAAGGCGTGAAAACTGTGAAAATCAATCACACCGTTTTATACAAAACTTTGCAAAAACTACATTTACATGCAGATCTCAGTTTTCACAAAGTGGATGTTTTATTTTTCTCTACCATTTTCTTACTACCACCTAACATGACAAAGGAGGCTATATAGCAATAAAGATTTCCTTTCAACAGCTTTAGATTCCCCTGTGCAACACATTCCAATCGTTAAAAAGAACCGTGCAGTCCCTTGATTTATTATACTATTTACTCCATTTCCCTTAGAAGGTACAGTCATTGTGAACAAGGCATTTTAAGTCTTGCTGATTATAACCCTGACAATGTTAAATGTACTAAAATTAAAGTGCTAAAATATTCCAAAAAAACTAACAAAACAACATGTTTTTGGTGTTTTGTTCTTACATTTAATCTGAATCAAATAAATGAATATTTTTATCAAATTTTTCATTTTTCAATTTATAATCTATATTAAATTATTAATTGCATTGTTTGCAATATAACAATGTTTCTCCCTGTGCCTGGTGCCCTTTTTATAACCTATGCCCGGTTTCTTCCAATAAAGGTCAGATTAGAGTCAGATCAGGGAGATTCACCCAAACGGTAAGTATTTAAGCCAGCTATCTGCTGGTGTTAAATACTTACGTCCAATCGGTGCAGCCTCTGGTAAACGGGGTTTGCAACGGCTGTGCAAAACTTTCTTCTGGCTCTCGTGCAATTGCTGCAAACCGAGGCTTTAAAGTCATGACCGCAGTGCTCCCTGGTAAATTCCCCTGTATGTATAGTGAATATACAGGGTTATTCAACAAAAGTTCTTATCGTTAAAATGGTGCTAATTTTGCCCCAACCAATCAGATGTTAGCTTTCAAATGTTAAACAATATCTGATTGGTTGGAGCAAATTTAGCACTATTTTTAACAATAAGAATGTTTATTAAATAACCAATAGAGTCCAGGTAGAAACAGTTAGAGGTGCACTCTATAGACTATGTTACAAAATGTAAGTAACATAAAATGGAAAAGAGGCTCACTCTTGTAAAAATTTTACACACTGAAAACCACACAACATTTTGGGGAGACTGCACCCCCGTTCCTCAGGTGTGCCATGCAGGCAACCACAAAACCGCATCTGAAATTAAACAGACATGCAACCAGCATCCACAAAACAGTAACCCGCACCCGACCTGCATTTGCTTTGCTGATGGGTTCCATAACCCAACCTGACCTGCAAGTAGCCAGGCCCACAACCCAGCCCACAACCGAAATTAAACAGACCCACATCTGCTACATCATCCGATCTTCACCTGCAGTGACCTGCACTTGTATAAAGCAGGTAAGTGAATTACAATCATGTCATGAGTTAGTTGTGGTTCTTGCCCTGTGTGTCTCTTCAGCACTCCCTGACTTTGCAGCTCAGACCGCCTCAGAGCTCCTCTAAAGTTGTTAAATCTCTGTAGCATATCTCAGGTACGGTTGTGTGGTGGGCAGTCACTCAAATTACCACCATATGGTAGCAAATAGGTCAGATTGCATCGCCCATTATCTTATACATGAATGAAAAGAGGTCAAAAAAGGGGTAATGGGTGGTTTGAAAAAGTTGTAAAGTAGCCTATTCTTTTTATGTGTCCTAAAACGTATGTATTCCAAGCCTCAAAATTGTCCCATCCGTTCTGAAGTTTTTCTGGAACATACATGTATGTATATTGCATTGACATTGTAACCAGTGGATTTGTAGATTCATTAGACATTAATTTTAATACTGTATCTAAAGACCATAAACATCTTAATTACTGTACATTTTACTTGGCTAAATGCATTTTTTTCTATTGCATGATGCCACCCTTTTTTTTTTTTTTTTTTTTTACATGGAATAGCTGTTTTTTACACTTTTAGTTGCAAAAGTATAATTAAAGGGAAGCTAAAGTCTCCAGACAATATTTCCCAAATATATACAGTAAAGCACATTCAGAAAGATACAAAAAGCTGTGTCTCACCTCTTCCTTTACTGTGGCTGCTGGGTGATTTATGAAATATACCAGCAACCTCATGTACTCTTTCTTGCTAAAAGCAAAGCTTTCTACCACTATGCAATCTGAGCTTCTTACATAAAGTCTGTACATGTATGCTTATGGTTAGATACCACCCATGTTTCAGCATAAATACAGTTCTTTTTAGCATATCCTAATCAGTTATGGCATGGATAACAGTTATTAAACCCCCATTCCTCCAGAATATGCACAAGAGGCCTTATTCAGTGACATGCTTCATCAGACAGATCTGCTCTTCATCTGGAACCATATACACCCAAATTTCCCAGAACTTACATGAGAAGCCTTGTCCTTAGTTATCAACTAAATAGGATGGCACATCTTTACCTGGCTGATGGGGGGATCCACAAACTACCCTGGCTCCAAGCATATGTGGGAGAAAAAGTTTACCAGAAATCTGATTCCTAAGCCACTTCTGATCTCACACGATATAGGCCCAACTAGCCTGAACACACCCATCCTATGGATAGAAATAAAAAAATGTTTGCACTTTAATACAGTTTACATTGGTGTGCCTATTGTGTATGGGGACTTTTATAGGGGGTTGTTCTATAATGTCAAAAGTTTTCTTTTATAAACTTAATGTTTTCCTAGAAAAATAATGTAAACAAAAAAAAAAGCAGTGCATTGAGTTGGTTTACTAATTTGTAATGTTTTATAAGGAAGAGAGAGGATTTGAACCTGTGACCTCATGTATTATGTGTTTCTAAAAACATGGTATTTACACCAGAGTTTCCTGGAAAATAAACTGCAGGGTAACATACTGCTTTCAAAGTCTTATCAATGACTTCCATATTGGTGTGGAGACATCTATAGAAAATAATCTGTGCATACGGCCTGTGAATGCTGTGGTCAGAGGGCCTGGCTCTTTAAAGACTACATGGGCTGCATACTGGCAACAACATGGAAGCCTTCTTAGTTACAGAACCTATTACTTACATGTACTAAATGCAACTTTGTAGTGAAGAATCATATAAAGTCAACATGTTCTGAGGAGAAAAGCTAGCATATTAGCATTAAAAAACATTAAATTTTGTTCTCTTTTAAATTAAGATATTCTAATAGGGATATCATGCTTATCATTATATATATTTAATATTTTGCTATTTAGGACTGGCTGACCAGTCGATTGTGGTGAACTGTCAGTGGGGCCAAAAGAATCTAATTCTGTAAAAGCAAGAGAAGTGTTTTTTGTTCTGGAATGACTGATAGCCCGATTGTTGTGTAAAAGTTAAAAACAATACTGTAAGCTACCACATATAGCCATGAATCTGTATCTTGCACTGGTGATATATAACAACATCGAAACATGTCATGTCTGCAGGTCAGATTATAGGCTCTATACCATAGGCTGTATTGCATGTTAATAAGCCAACAGTTCTGGACACATGCATTAGCCATAGGAGAAATATATCTGCCCCTTACTCTGGGAAACCTGGGAGTGAGAAATGACTTCTTGTTTCTTAGATTTTGCGGGCAATGTTATTCATATAGAATGAGACTGCAAAATATCTTCTGTAGAGATGTTCGTTCCATTTTCGAATTTTCAAAATTTTAGAAAATTTCTAAAAACGAACCCATAGAAGTCTGAGAGAAAAAAATATGAAAGTTTCTGTCCATTTTAAAGGAACAAATAGTAATAGTAGATTACTGTAAATGACACAGAGACCTGGGGAATGGTCTGGGGAACCCGTAAATTTAACCAAAACTTATTTTAAAACTATCTTTCCTCACGACCAGGCTGTTTTTGAGCTTCCGCATTTTATTTTCGAGAGTTACCGAAATCGCTCATTACTTTTTAGGGTTATTTCGATATTTCATCTATTTTCAATAATCATCTATTTTCGATGAAAAGTTTTGTCGGGACTTCAAAACCCTCAGATTTGATTTGAAACCGGGTTCTTGTCAAACCCACATTATATCTCTAATCTTCTGTTATAAGAAGGCTCTGCTCCATTGTTATGTTCTGTGGCTTTTTGCTCCTTTTGGCCCACCTCAGCTTAAGTTGTATTGTCCTTCTAAGCGTTCTCTTAAAATAAAGTGTACATACACTGTAATATGGTGATATGGCACATACTGTGAACAATACAAAGAGGAAATCTTTTGTAAAGAAGCTCTTGGAAGGCATTGTGGGATTAGCAGTCTGCTGTTCCGATGAAAAACTGAAACTATCTTCAGGAATTATATGGAAGCTTGCCTGAGCTTGCTTATAATTTTATACCCGTGTCTCCAAACACATAAGCCAGGGGCATGAACATAAGCCTTCAAATACAAGGTGGTGCCTGTAGATACACCACACATATACTATTAGGTCAAAGAAACAAAGTATCTGCTAATGGCACTCTTAGTCCGTAATAATACAACCCCATACACGAGTGAAAAATACCATTCACACAATAAAGGATGAGACCATTTATCAATTAACATAAAACATACATTTTATTACAGCACCTCTAAAGTTACACTATAACAACAATAAAAATATATCAAACACTCCCAATATATGACACCAATGTGTTTAAAAACGTACATGACTGGGAGGGCCCCAAGTCACACAAGTCCATGATTCCTTTATATGATCTCATATGGTTATCTTGTATAGATCAGATAGATAATATTAAAGTTCCAATAGCTCACTTATTACTTCCAGGTACTCCATATAATTGCATGTAGTACTACTGTGAGAGTTAAACACACAAAATCAAAATTCACAAGTCCCACTTGTATCTTCCCCCTATAACCATTCTGTATGGAGTGGTGGTGTCTTACGGTAGCATAAACCCATATCACAATTTATATCCTGGTTGGACCTGCAGATACTGTATCCCACAACAAACAGATTACAGGACCTGTACAGTATATCTATTTTAATTCATTTTGCAGGATTAACTAAAAATCTCCTTTCTTAATTCTTATGAACCTTTGGTATCGCCCTCATTGCTCAATATTAATAATCTGTTTGTTTAATCTGTTTATAAATGACTTAGAAGGGGGCATTGAGAGCAAGGTCTCTGTGTTTGCTGATGACACTAAATTATGCAGAGCTTTGGAAACTTCCAATGATGTGCAAGTGCTGCACGCAGACCTAGATAGATTATCAAAATGGGCAGCAGAATGGCAGATGAGATTCAATGTAGATAAATGTAAGGTGATGCATTTGGGATTTAATAATCCCTGTGCCATCTACACCATAAATAACTCTGTGTTAAGTTCATCTGTAATGGAAAAAGATTTTGGGGTTCTGGTAGATAACAGACTTAGCTGTAGCAAACAATGCCAGGTAGCAACAGCCAGAGCTAGCAAGATATTGTCTTGTATAAAAAGGGGAATAGATTCAAGAGAGAAAAATATTATTCTCCCTCTTTACAAGGCACTGGTAAGGCCTCATTTGGAATATGCGGTGCAGTTTTGGAATCCCATATACAAAAGGGACATCTTGGAAATTGAGGCAGTTCAGAGAAGGGCAACTAAATTAATAAGGGGAATGGAGGGGCTTGAATATGCAGGCAGATTAGACAAGTTAGGGCTGTTTACATTGGAGAAGCGGCGGTTGCGTGGGGACATGATAACCTTATACAAATATATTAATGGGCCATACAATGAACTCTCTGGTGCATTGTTCACTAATAGGTCATATCAGAGGACACGTGGACATCCTTTAAGGTTGGAAGAAAAGAAGTTTCATCTTCAGGTTAGGAAAGGTTTCTTTACAGTGAGAACGGTGAAACTGTCTTCCAGCAGATGTGGTAATGGCAAGTTCATTGAATAACTTTAAAAAAGGCCTGGATACGTTTCTAAAACTAAAAAATATTGAGAATTACTGGTATTAATGCATATAGATCTGGTTGATCCAGGGAAACTTTCCGATTGCCGTTTGGAGTCAGGAAGGAATTTCCCCCCCCCTTTTTAGCTGGGGTTTTTTGCCTTCCTCTGGATCAACTGTTAGGTAGGGTTAAAAAAAAAAAAAAAAAAAAAAAAAGTGAATAGGTTGGACTTGATGGACGTCATATTACAATGTAACTATGTAATATGATTAGCTAATGCACTGTGAAGAATTTCACCTTTTCGCCTGTCTTGCTGTCCTACATACTTTTCTTATTAGATGTTTATCTTCACTAAGGAAATGCCAATGCCGGAGTAGGATTTTATATATTTAATTTCATTGCTGATTGAAACGTGTAATAAGCCTTAATTGACCATTCTCATTCCCTTTTTATTTTTATCCAATAATAGCTGTTTTCTCGATATTCGTTTATCCCTACTGTAGCCTTTATTGATCTGACTATTACTATAGCCTCTTTCTTTAAATCTTTCTTTCATTTCCCAAGCTTGCACAGTGAAATGGGTTTCATTTGAGCAATTCTATTTTAGGCTCAAAAAAAAGTTTACCTCTTTCTTTTATCAGGGTCAGATCCAAAAAGTTAGCTTCCTTATAATTCTATTCTAATGTCAAATGGATATTATGCAAGTTAACATTTAACTTAGCCATGAACTGTTCCAACTCGGCAACAGTGACCTTCCACAGCACCAGGACATTGTCCACGTATCTCAACCATAGAAGGACACTGTTGCCGAATCCCAATTTCTGCGCTATTTCCAACAACTCTATCTGCTCCCACCTTCCAAGATGGAGGCATGCATATGAGGGGGCGCATGTTGCCCCCATCGCATTCCCTCTTTCTTGCCTATAGTATTGGCCATTAAATAGGAACACATTTTTTAACACAAATTCCAATATCTTGACCAAAAATTCAGTATGCACTTCATATTCATTCCCTCTAGTTCCTAAGAAATATCTGCATGCCTGGATGCCCACAGTGTGCGAAATTGAGGAATACAGACTTTCCACATCTAGTGTGGCTAAGATGACATTTTCATCTAAACATATTCCATCAACCCGACGTAACACATCTTTGGTGTCCTGTACATAGAATGGAAAAGTCCCCAAAAAGGGTCTCAATGTTGTCAACTTATTGTCTGACAACTTCTGTCAGACTTCCAATTCCGGACACTATGGGCCTCCCTGGCGGGCATCTTGCATTCTTGTGAACTTTGGGAATAGTGTAGAAGGTGGGAACAGACGGTAGAGCCCTAAACATAAATTATTTCTCTTGGGTATTGATCAACCCCAACCTAGACCCTTCATCCAATAGTTTACCAAGATTCTTCTGGAGCAGACTCAAGGGGTTATGTGTCAGTTTAGTGTATTGTTCCTTTTTATATTGTTCCTTATTAACTCTCGTACCCTCTTTCTGGTAACATAGTAACATAGTAATTAAGGTTGAATAAAGACATACGTCCATCAAGTCCAACCTATTCACCCTTTTTTTTTAAATCCTACCTAACAGTTGATCCAGAGGAAGGCAAAAAAAAAACAGCTAAAAAGGGGGGGGAAATTCCTTCCTGACTCCAAACGGCAATCGGAAAGTATCCTTGGATCAACCAGATCTATATTCATTAATACCAGTAATTCTCAATATTTTTTAGTTTTAGAAACTTATCCAGGCCTTTTTTAAAGCTATTCAATGAACTTGCCATTACCACATCTGCTGGAAGACAGTTCCACAGTTTCACCGTTCTCACTGTAAAGAAACCTTTCCTAACCTGAAGATGAAACTTCTTTTCTTCCAACCTTAAAGGATGTCCATGAGTCCTCTGATATGACCTATTAGTAAACAATGCACCAAAGAGTTCATTGTATGGCCCATTAATATATTTGTATAAGGTTATCATGTCCCCACGCAAATGTCGCTTCTCCAATGTAAGCTGCCCTAACTTGTCTAATCTGCTGGCATATTCAAGCCCCTCCATTCCTCTTATTATTTTAGTTGCCCTTCTCTGAACTGCCTTAATTTCCAAGATGTCCCTTTTGTATATGGGATTCCAAAACTGCACCGCATATTCCAAATGAGGCCTTACCAGTGCCTTGTAAAGAGGGAGAATATTTTTCTCTCTTGAATCTATTCCTCTCTTTATACAAGACAATATCTTGCTAGCTCTAGCCGTTGCTACCTGGCATTGTTTGCTATAGCTAAGTCTGTTATCTACCAGAACCCCCAAATCTTTTTCCATTACAGTTGCACTTAACACAGAGTTATTTATGGTGTAGGTGGCACAGGGATTATTAAATCCCAAATGCATCACCTTACATTTATCAACATTGAATCTCATCTGCCATTTTGCTGCCCATTTTGATAATCTATCTAGGTCTGCTTGCAGCACTTGCACATCATTGGAAGTTTTCAAAGCTCTGCACAGTTTAGTGTCATCAGCAAACACTGAGACCTTGCTCTCAAAGCCCCCTTCTAAGTCATTTATAAACAGATTAAACAGAAGCGGCCCCAGTACAGAACCCTAAGGCACTCCGCTTAGAACTTTAGCCCACATAGATGTAGCTCCATTTACCACCACTCTCTGTTTGCGATCCAATAACCAGTTCTCTATCCATGAACAAATGTTTTCTTCAAGGCCAAAAGTCCTCAGTTTAAACATTAGTCACCTATGTGGCACAGTATCAAAAGCTTTTACAAAATCCAAATATACCACATCCACTGCTGTGCCTGAATCTAACTTCTTACTCACTTCTTCATAGAAACCAATTAAATTTGTCTGGCATGATCTGTTTCTCATAAATCCATGCTGACTACTATTAATAAGATGATCTCTGGAGACAAAGTCAAGGATATGATCCCGTAACAAAGTTTCCAGCACCTTCCCTATCACTGATGTTAGGCTTTCAGGTCTATAGTTACCAGGTTGTGAACGACTACCTTTTTTGAATATTGGTATTACATTAGCTTTTTTCCAATACAGCGGCACATCCCCAGACCAAAGTGAATCTGAAAAGATGAGAAACAGTGGTCTAGATAGAACTGAACTAAGCTCTTTTAAAATCCGAGGATGCCATCCATCTGGTCCTGGGGCTTTATTGATATTGACTTTGTCTAATTGTTTCCGTACCATATCCTCTGTTAGCCATTGTGAATACTCTTCATTTCTTCCCTGCATATTATTACAATCCCTGCTGTTTAGCAGATGATCCTTTTCGGCATCCTCTACAACCATCTCAGCCCCATTATTTAATGGTCCCACATTCTCAGTCCTCATCTTTTTACCATTTATATACTTAAAAAACATTTTGGGTTTGGACTTGCTTTGTTCGGCAATCCGTATTTCATTTTCTATTTTAGCTAGTTTAATTGCTTTCTTACACTCTTTATTACAGCTTTTGTACTCCCTGTAAGCCTGTTCGGTTCCCTCTGCTTTCAAAATTTTAAAAGCCTTTTTCTTTTTTTCCATTTCCCTTTTTACCTGAGCATTAAGCCATGCAGGAGTGGACCTAATTTTTTTACACTTGTTCCCTAAAGGTACAAATTTAGAAATGTAATAGTTTGATATCACTTTAAAAGTGGTCCACATCCGCTCTATATCTTTACCTAGAAACAATTCCCCCCAGTCTATGAGCAGGAGTGATTCCTTTAACAGCATAAAATTAGCTTTCCTAAAGTTAAAAGTTTTTGTTAACCCAGTGCACTTTAGTTTTTTGCAACCTATATTAAATGACACTATATCATGGTCACTATTCCCTAAGCTTACCATTACCTTCATCTCCAAAATGAGCTCAGGGTTATTAGATATCACCAGATCCAACAACGCATTCTGTCTAGTAGGAACTTCTACCATCTGTGAAAGAAAATGCTCATATAGGAAATTTAAGAACTTTATACCAATTGAGGTGCTGGCAGTTCCCTTACTCCAAACTATGTCAGGGTAGTTAAAATCCCCCATAACCAGAACATGCCCCATACCAGCAGCCTTCGCCAACTGCATATGGAGATTCATTTCCACCACCTCCCCGGCATTTGGCGGCTTATAACATACTCCAACAATTAATTTACCTACCTTCTTGCTTCCTGTACACAGTTCCACCCATATTGTTTCTGCCGTATCGTTTACTCCCCCATCTATTCCATCTTTTAAATTTGGCTTCAATTCCTGTTTAACATACATACATACATACTCCTCCTCCTTTCTTATTAACTCTGTGATGTCTAAATAAGGAGTATCCTTCAATATTTACTGTCCAGTCGTGTGAATCATTAAGCCATGATTCTGCTATACCAATCACATCATACCTTTCCTTTAAAGCTATTATTTCAAGTTCCCTGATTTTTCCAGCCAGACTTCTTGCATTTGTAAACATACATTTTAGAATATCGATTGATTTACTTCCATACATGGTCGTACATGACTCCTTAACCTCTATGCTCCCCCTTCTCCATCCTCCGTTGTCATAATAGCCCCCTGATCCCTAACTTCTCTATCTACCCCTGTGTAGTTCAACATACCCTCCCCCCCATACCTAGTTTAAAATCTCCTCAACTCCCTAGCCATCTTCTCCCCCAAAACAGCTGCACCATCACCATTGAGGTGCAATCCGTCTCTACTAAAGAGCCTGTAGCCAACAGAAAATTCAGCCCAGTTCTCTAAAAACCCAAACCCCATCTCCTTACACCACCCTCTTAGCCACGCATTTGCCTCCCTAGCGTAGCACATAGATGCGGTAGTATTTCTGAAATCACTACCCTTGAGGTCCTTGCTTTTAACTTGGCCCCTAATTCTCGGAAATCATTTTTAAGGACCTCACCTCCACCTCTAACTTTGTCATTGACACCAATGTGAACAAGACCGCCGGGTCACTCCCAGCCCCACCCAATAATCTGTCTACAAGATCCACCACATGTCGAACCCTAGCACCAGGCAGACAACACACTGTTTGGCATGCAGGGTCTTGGCGACAGATTACCCTATCTACCCTTCTAATAATGGAGTCCCCTACCACTACCCCCTGCCTATGCTTCCTAGCCCCCAGTTCTCCCTCCCTTGTATTGGAGATGGCCATCTCCTGGGTGCTCAAGGGAAAGGCCCGCTCCATACATGCTGCTTCCGAGCCATCGTCCTCCACGTCTTCGCCTAAAATGGCAAATCTGTTGGGATCGGCCAACTGGGAAGAAGCACCCCTATCCTTCCATCCCCTACTTCCCCTGGTGACCCTTACAAATCTATCTTCCTTTACCACCTTATCTGCCCCATCTCCACCCTTCAGTTTACTGGCCCCTGCCAGTACCTGCATTTCCCCCAGGTTTGTCAAGCCCTGCAATGCTGCAAGTTTCCCCTTTAGATTCTGGACCTCAGATTCCAAATGGGCAACCCACTCACATCTGACACATACATAGGTCCCTTGGTGCGGCTGCTCCAAGATCCCATACATGCCGCAGGATGCACATTGCGTGGCCCCAACAAAACTGTCCATACTAAATAGCAATACACACCAGAGAAACAGCAATACACACCAGAGAAACAGCAATACACACCAAAGAAACGGCAATACACACCAGAGAAACTGCAATACACACCAGAGAAACTGCAATACACACCAGAGAAACGGCAATACACACCAGAGAAACGGCAATTCCCACCACAGAAACGGCAATTCCCACCAGAGAAACTGCAATTCCCACCAGAGAAACGGCAATAGCAACAGCAGTGTTGTTCTTAAACCCTTGTTCTTGTTCTAAATGCTTTTGTTTCTCAACGCTCTCCCCTTAAAAACAGACAAACCCCTTTAAAACAAATCCCTTTGAAAGAAAATCGCTCAAGAGCTGATCGCTCTGGAGAAATTACTTAAATGAGGTTCAAATTTTTATTCACTCCCTTTGTCTTCCCCTAAACAATCCAATCTGTCCTACTTTTTACATAGCTTAAAGCTCTTTGAGTGCAGTAATATCCACCTTTTTTACAAAAACATTAATATTTGGAAAACCTTTCCCAGATGGAAACAACCCTGACTTATTTTTGAGACACTTATAACTCACATTTTTGGGATCAGTAGTCAAAGTTAAGGTTAAGTCACCACTTTCATAATTTCTGAAAGTGGTCAATATTTCAAGATTTTTCACATCTTGTTTATCAATTATATCCCTTTACAATCAAATATTTTACTTATATTTTACACATATTTGCGAGCAAAAAGGTGTACATCTTTAACCAGATCAAATTTGTCTAACTTACTTTTGGGGACAAATGTTAAACCCTTAGAAAGGAGGGATATGACATCATGTGACAAATCTTTCCTGTAAGATTTATCACTTTAAGGTCACTATTAATGTCATCCCCTTCTTTCCTTTCAATAACCCCATCTCTTCCGATTTCTCAAACTGAGTGGAGATTTCGAAAGGGCCCTTGTGGAACTGACAAATGCCACAGATCATACTGGGACCCCCTTCCCAGCACTTAAAAGTGCCTTTGCTGCACTGACATGTGCTCTTGTTGGGGGCCCTGCAGCTCGAAACCAGGACCCTATTGGCTCTTAGAAGAACCCTTGGGGACGTGTCTTCTTTCTTCCCAGACAGTGACACCAACTCTGCTGATGTTGCCGACATCGGGCAATGTAATTGCGGTGGCCAGTGACACTGCCGGCGCTGGCAACCTCAACGTCGCCAGTGTTGCCGAAATCACTATGATAAACCCGAGCAAGTAATTTCAATATTTAAAGGGGCATTAATACATTTATTAATATACATAGTAACATAGTAATTGATGTTGAACAAAGACAAACGTCCATCAAGTCCAACCTTTTTATTCACCCTCCCTTTTAACCCTACCTAACAGTTGATCCAGAGGAAGGCAAAAGAAAAACAGCTTAAAAATGGGGGATTCCTTTCTGATTCCAAACAGCAATCGGAAAGTATTTTTTTAAAAATCTTTACAAATATTGCTTTTTTTATAAATGGTTTTGTCTTACAAAAAAATATTGTTTTTATAAGTTTACCTTCTGTTCCATTGCTCTCCACATACCACTTGTGTGGTGTGTTCGCGTCTCTGACACCACTATGGATGGCGCAGCTCCTCCTCCTTATTTTACATCCTGTACAGTGCTGATTAATTGCGCAAATGATTCGGAAGTCACTTGCGCGTTCATCACTGTGCAGGATGTAAAAGGAAGAGCATCCACAGTGGTGCAGGAGACACAGAACTCAGTAGGAGGCAATAGAACAGAAGGTACGCCTAAAGGGTGGAGAAAACAGAGGTGGGGGAAATGAGCCAGGGGGATAGGAGAGAGGAAACCACTTTCAGAAAGTTATAATAGTCACACTATTACGTAGTAGCTTGCCGATTATAAGATTATTATTTACAGATTTGCTTCATTGATTTCCATGGAAGGGGTGGATTATAAGGTGAAATTCACATATATTGTCTATGTGAGAGATTTCCCCTAAATGTAAACGGGGAAACACAGTATTTAACATATTCCAATGTGTAAAATACACCTTTTTTTTCTGCTGACCAATGAAAGACCATTTTGTCCATTAGTACTTGCATCTAACTCGTGATTTGTTTACCTATAATAGAAAACCTGTAGACCCTCGTTCAAAAATAATATGCAAATGCTCCTATATTTTGTGAATGTATGGATTTGGTTAAAGGGCGTGTCCATCCATAAATAAAAAAACTGGTGACTTGTCAGTTATCTGCCCACAATGCCAACTGCTATTTTTTCCCCTGTTTATTAATTGCACTTGAAGTTGTAACTAGGAGTTCTATTCCTTTCTGGCTCCTATGCTTAAATATCTGGTTACTAATACACATAATAAAGTGCTGAATATATCATTTGGGGTTGGGGGCAGGTAACTAACAACTGACCAGTTTTTTGTTTTAAGGGTGAACATGCCCTTTAAATGTAGTGCACACCTCTAGGATTGCATTCTTTTGATTATTAAACAGCAATTCAATTTAAATAAAATGGGAGCAAAAGAAGAGTAAACCTGCAAAGTAGAGTAAATGAAGTATGGGGTACCCAAATGATAACGGCAATCTCAAGGTATTGCAATCAAATCAACATCTTTATTGTTAAGTGCCACAAGTGACACTTGAGTGACACTTGATAAAGGACATGGTATAGTCCAAAACATGTTGTGTGGCACTCAACAATAAAGATGTTGATTTGATTGCAATACAGTACCTTGAGATTGCCGTTATCATTTGTGTACCCCATACTTCATTTACTTTGATATGGATGTTTGGAACAGAGCATAGGGATAGACCCGAATCACGCTAATTGGAATTCTGAAGGCACCAGTTTTCTTCAAGAGTAAAACTGCACATGGCATGTAGTTAATCCGCCCCCCAAAAAAGATACTGTGCACTCATAATAAATTTATTGGAGGTCAAATAATCATTTATTTACAAATATGATTCAGGATGCATTGTAATCCAAAAAGGGATTGTAATTCCTTTGCAGTCAAATAAGAGATGCCTATAGAAAACAGATTGTGCCTTAGACACAAACTCCGCAAATGCTGCAAATAAAACATATCTTCCCATCAGCCAGATCTCAGAGCAGCAGGTGGGCAGAGTAGACCAGAGAAAATTCATGCCGATTGCCGTTTGGAGTCAGGAAGGAATTTTTTCCCCCTTTTTAGCTGGGGTTTTTTGCCTTCCTCTGGATCAACTGTTAGGTAGGGTTAAAAAAATAAATAAATATATAAAGAGGGTGAATAGGTTGGACTTGATGGACGTATGTCTTTAGTCAACCTTAATTACTATGTTACTATGTACTATGTAAGTAGAACAGCTGATTGGTAAAGTATCAAGGGGCGAGGAAAGGAAACTAAAGTGAAAAAAATGACTTGTCTTTATACTTTTCTATATTTTTGGTATTGCCAGGAACTTGATCCCTTTTTGCACTCAGTGTTCCCTGTCACTAGATCTCCTCATGTTCAGCTCACTCCTTGTAATTATGCATTTCTTCTCTTTCTGTTCCCAGCCCCTCCCAAAATCTGAGGCATAGCTAGAGTGGGGAGCATGTGCAGTGGAGATGATCTGTGCCTTCAAACTCCTAATAGCATTCCCCCAGTGATTTTGTGTTAAAATGTAAGTAAAACTGCTTTGCTATGGGAAGGTAAGCAGCACTGGCACTGTAATCACTGTTTAAATTAAATAAGATTAAGATATTTTTAGCTTTAGGGAAGGGAAGTGTGTGTGTCTCTGGGGGCTTAAGAATTAAAGGCATGTCCACCCCCAAAACTAAAATTTGATCCACTGCCTCTGTGTAGTGTTAAAAAATCATTAGATTTCCTCTCATCTCCATATGGTTGCCCTGCAGTGTCTCTTCAAAGTAGGAGAGAGTAGGAACCTTCCTGTGTGTAAAAAGGGTTTTGCCCCCCCTATCCTCCTGGAGGACTCTGGCATGTGCAGGGGAGCCCTCCTCCTCCCTCCCTCCCACACTCTAGATCCCTTTATGCTACAGTGATTGTGTCAAAAAATAAACTTTTTCTGTAGAGTAAGGACCCTCCTACCAACCCTAACTGCCATGTTTAAATGCTTAAAAAGTACCCAGAAACTAACTTACCAAGCTGGGTCAACTGCCCAGCCCCGAATGCATTAGAGGCAGAGGGAATGAAACTTGGTAAGTAATTTTCTGGGCACTTTTTTAACATTTAAACATGGTGGTTAGGGTTTGGAGGGGGGTTCCTACACTACAGCAAAAAGTTAATTTTGGGGTGGAGAAGGCCAGACAAGAAGAAAGAAAAAATGTTATTTTTTCTCTATTCTGCCTAAACAAGGCATATCCTTCTAAATTTACAGCCCAGTTGTTGGCTGTAAATCATTATTACTGTGTGATTAGTTGGAAATTGATTTGGCTCAGTCCTTTGGCATGTCCTTTAAGGTTTAACTCCTCACCTTGGGTACTATGCAGATGTGGGGTGGAGGAGAGGTAAGTATAAGTGTCCTTTAAAAGAAAAACAGCATTTTAGAGTTCTTGATTGCTTGGTTATGTTCTGTGAAGGTTTCAACTTGTACTTTTTTTAAATTGCATTAGTAGTTTTCAGTCTCTAAAGAAAAATCAATACAAGGGCTGGTTAGCAAGCAAGGGAATGTTGATGAATTTCTTTTTTTATTTTTTCACCCTCTTACAAAATAAAAGGGCCCTTTCTGATCTCCATAAGGACATTTTCCCTTAGTCTGTGATAAACAGGCAACAGGTGTTTCATAATTTCAAAGCTAATTTACACAACTCCTGTGTCTGAACTGCACAGAAAATAAGTTCTGCCTTGCTAAAAAGCACAAATAATTCTGGATGTAAGTTGAAAATCTACTGCACTACAGGGAAAATATTCCAGGTGAAAGAAGATTATTGTGTTCTGGGAAAGCTATAATAAAAAACGTCAGCTCTGTCAACCTTCTCTCCCTAAGGTCTATAAAGGATCAAAAGGATATTGAACATAATGTAACAGCTGTCTCACAAGTGAAGAGGACCACTATTGCAATGAACAGTACAGGTGAATAAAAAGAAAACTCCAGAGCATGTGATTAGGACACAAATGTTTAGGCTGACAGATGGAAGACATAACTTTTTCTGAAAAAGAGAATAGCTTTTGAAAAAAATCCTGTATTATATTTAGGTAAAAGGCATAGTCCAGTCACCTAATACTGACAAGCTCTTTGCCTAGTACCATGCTCCCAATTACCAGAAACCCACACAAAGAAAAACCCACACAATACTCTTTCTTATTTCCAGACAATCTATATTCTGTTGGATCCTGATTTGTCTGTGTAAAGTTAACATTTAAAAAACAGTATGGAGCATTATTAATACATATTGTAACTAACATATTGGGGGAAATGCAGTGAAAAGGGGTATAGATTAAATGAGCTAAAATATCGGGTTAGGATGGGGTTTACTCCTATTTTATGGGGACTGCAAAACTTTACATGATAGGTAGTAACAGACTGTATGCAGTAAATTTTAACCTCATAGAGGGAACTTAACACTTATGGTATTGGGCGTGCACCTGACGCTGCTTACCTGCGCTCCCGCAATGCTGTAATTGCTGCAAAGCGATTACTGCATCGTGGGAGTGTGGTCACATAACCAGTGATGGGGATCAATCATCCCATGGCCTGAATAAGGGGGAAAAACTCCCGTGACCCAACCATAACCAACTTAAGAACCCAAAAATTATACACCACACTTGAATTAGAACAAAAGAGACCACAGCATTTATTTATGTTTTTACATTGACACGTGAAAGTCATAAATAACATTTTGGATATTAGCATCTTAACAGTATATATGATAAAAACAGTAACTATACTAAATAACCTGAATAATCTGTCTATACTAAAAGGAGGGGTGGCCAGGGGGCTAGTGCTAACCCAACCAAAACTCACTAGTCGCAAACTTCACCAACTCAGTGAGTAACTATATCTTGAAGTCCGCAGAGGGCTGACCACCATGCCCTCTTCTCGCCAGAGACCAATTACCTGAAATCTGCTCTCCCTTTGCGGCAGATCTCCTTCTAAATCGACACCAGCCACGCTCCCCTGACCTACCCCCCCCCCGCCTTGCTGTGACAATTTGCTATACCCTCATAAGGGAGGGTGGGTGGGACCGCTCTTCAATCTCGTCAACACTCCTGATGCCCCTAGCTGCTATCTCCTCTACTTTTATACCCCTCAGACCCATCCAAACCTTAGCCTGCAACTGTTACTATGTATCCTAAACCCGTCTCCTTAGTCCCAATTACCGGTCCCTTCCTACCTTAACCTCTCGTTCACCCCTGCTACACTGTACTTTCGTTTTCCCCTATTCCCCTATTTCCTTATGTTCCTTTGGATGCCTTGGCCTGAATAAGGGGGAAAAACTCCCGTGACCCAACCATAACCAACTTAAGAACCCAAAAATTACACACCACACTTGAATTGGAACAAAAGAGGCCACAGCATTTATTTATGTTTTTACATTGACATGTGAAAGTCATAGATAACATTTTGGATATTAGCATTTAAACAGTATATATGATAAAAACAGTAACTATGCTAAATAACCTGAATAACCTGTCTATACTAAAAGGAGGATTGGCCAGGGGGCTAGCGCTGACCCAACCAAAACTCACTAGTCGCAAACTTCATCGACTCATTGAGTAACTATATCTTAAAGTCCGCAGAGGGCTGACCACCATGCCCTCTTCTTGCCAGAGACCAATTACCTGTAATCTGCTCTCCCTTTGTGGCAGATCTCCTTCTAAACCGACACCAGCCACACTCCCCTGACCTACCCCCCCCGCCACTGCAGGTTAGCCTGACCCCTCTGGCTAATCTACTCCACACAGTGCTAAGGCCACTCTAATGTCCTCTTGTATGTCAAAATTGAAGTGCACGCCATCGCCACAAAACCAGGAAGCCCTGTCAAAATCGAAGTCCCTGTGATGAATAGAGAACCCCCCAATGCGCAGCATGAATTTTTGTATGGCCCTATTGACCTTAATATGCGTTTTTTTCAGTGCCCTAATGGAACGTGCGTAGCACCAATTGAGGCGCGTAATAATGTCTGACCAGATTTGTCTGGGAAGGAGGTCCAAAACCGTAGCAAGTCACATTTTATGTCAGTTATGAGTGTTTTAACTGGGAGTGGACCTAGATCATTACCTCCTAGATGTACTAACAATATGTTGGGCTGGCCGTGTAGCCTAATCTGTTCAGCAAGTATTGGTAAAAAACTCCTCCAACACAAACCCCTGTAACCTAACCAGCGAACTTACACTTCCCTGTCATGAAATCCCAGCTGGCGTCCATCCTTCCGAACTCCTGCTCTGCGCGCTCCGTGAAAGACATGAGAATGGCCATAGATCCAAACCCTTGTGGCTGGGTACACTGTAAGTAAAGAGAAGTGTAGGTGTTGATACCAGAGAGTGTGATTAACGAGTCAGGGGATAGTGGTATAGTGCCTTAAATCTTGTCCACCCGCACATAGCTTCTGAAGCGGTCTGACTCCCATCTGCCTATCTTTTTGACCAGTTCGTCACTAAGCCCCCAGCGTACCGCTTCTGTCGCTGCCCCTATTCAGAAGGAATGTGTACCGTACTCAGTTGCAACCAGACCCAGAAAGCGCAGGCATTTGCGAAAAATTTAAATAAATTGAAATTTGGACAAGGCAGACCCATCCTCATGCAGGAATAGGCATTCCCCTTTGTTGGGCCTACTACCTAGGTATTGAAGCAAGCTACGCACGGGACACATGGGCTCCTGTAAAGCATGTAGCTGCAGTTGTCTCCCTTTTCCTATTTTGGTCTGTTTTGGATCTCCTGATTGTAATTGAAAGGATGGAGTCTGAGATGTTAACGTAGTTTTAGGCCCCCTAACCCTGCCCTGTTGGGAGAGATCAACTCACTAATTCTAAGGGCCCAGAAGAATGCGAGAGAAAAAGCGGCTTTAAATAAAGACCTCATAGTCTGAAAAGCATATTGAATGCAAGGAACGGCCAAAGTCTTTGAGTAATGGGAAAGTGATCAGCCTTCTAGGATCCCTAGTGCTAGCCCCTTTCAGTACCCCTTCATCGCCTGACGCACCAAAGCGTCTTTTGTGACATCCAGAAGCTGGTTCAGCCGTAGACAAAAAGCCAAGCCAGCCAACCTGCCTGATGCTACCGAACAGGAAACCCTTTCTTCAAACATCCTGCCTATCCACCAGAATAGGACATCCCTGTTGGATGCCCCATGTTCACCTACCTCTGATTGTACCCGCGTCCAGTCTTCCCAAACTTTGGAGTATCTAGCCCATGTTGAGTCTGCCACTGACCTTCTCACCAATTCTTCCATACTCCATTTGCTGCCAGAGTTCCAGTGCCACAATTATAGGAAACAACTCCAGGAATGTCAAATTTTTTGTTAAGCCCAAAACTCGCCATTCACTGGGCGGTGCGCCAATGTCCCGCAAAATATGCAACATAACCGAAACAGCAGCATCCGTATGAAGGTGCAAATCCTTGCTAGAAATCTCCTCTACTTGCCAAATAGTCCTACCATTAAATGAAGCTAAAAATTGGTCCCATGCCCCTAGGTCTTCCTTGACTCCTCTCCCTAGGCGTACGAAATGATGTGTAAATAGCACCCCAGTAGTCGCAAGGGCTAACCATCGTGCAAAAATCCTACCTATGGGCATCACTCGGCAAGCAAAATTTAATTTACCTAACAATGATTGGACTTGTTTTAAAGTCATTTTTTTGCAGCATTTTGCCTTCTGTACCAATGTCTGTAAACCCCGCAATTTTTGTGCAGGTAAACGGAACTCCATGGCCACCGAATCTATCTCGAACCCTAGAAAATGTAATTGTGTTGATGGGCCCTCTGTCTTGTCACTTGCAAGGGGAATTCCAAACCTTTTTGCCACCGACTGCATGGAAGCCAGTAGTAGGTCGCACTGTTGTGTAGCCCCTTGCCCGACAAACAGAAAGTCATCAAGGTAATGTACTGCTAAGTCCAAACCTGCTTCTACTCGCACCACCCATTCGATAAACGTACTAAAGGTCTCAAAGTACGCGCATGAAATGGAGCATCCCATGGGTCAATGTCGGTCTTAGCCATTAGAGCATCTTGGCCTGCTATCCGCAGTATATCCAGTGCGTTGTCAAAGGACGCGTAGGATACCCTGCAGAGCTCTTTGTCAATGTCATTGTTGACCGAATCCCCCTTGGGATAGGAAAGGTGGTGTATTAAACGGAAACCTCCTGGTTCCTTCTTGGGGACCACTCTCAAGGGGGACATGCGCAAGTTGGACAAATGTGAAATTGTAAATGGGTCCGCCATTCTGCCCAATAGGAGCTCCCTTTCTAACTTGGAATCAGCAATATCAGGATGTTCGTACGCTGATTTTAAGTTTCTAGGCCATGTAGGTATAGTTGTGGCCTTAGAGGGGATAACAAAACCCTGCAAAAAACCTTCCCTCAATAAATTAGCTGCTTTCTGATCCTTATAATGCCCGAGGTGCCATTCCATCACCTGAACGATCACTGGGCTCCTTCCCTTTTCCTCTAAGCTCTGCACTCTTGCTACTTGTTCTAGAGCACTTGAAGCATCTGGCTGCGCTATGATTGCCTCCACAGTGGGAGCAATCATGTTGAAACCTACAAGAGCTGGTGAATTTGCAATGTCCTTCATTGAAGGCCCAGCAAAGGCCTCTCTCTCTTCTGGGCATGTTAGCCGACGGCATGATCTGTGACACCCCGCTGGCTCCTGTCTGAAAGGGTGTTGAAACTGGTCTACTGGGACACATCAATTTAAGCCAAAGCCCTACGTCCCTATGATCACACTGTAAGCCTGACCTTAACTGCCTTGCGCTGCCTAAACTGCTTGTCGTACCAGATCCTGGCCGAACCGCCGAATGTCCTCTGTGCTTCAAATATACTGTCTGCATAGCAAAAGAGGGGTGAGCATGATGCTGGGGATTTTTCCCCTGTCACACTAGCAAAAATAAAAAAGGCCTGTAGCCAGTTGTGGAAAGTCCTGGGAATTAAACGGTATCGCTTCTTCTTCTCGTCTTCCTTTTTCTCGTCTAAACAAAAACGAAAAAACTTTTTTCTTTTACTTCCTGGCGGAGATGGGAGCCTAGCGGACCCTCAAAAAATATGTATGCTGAACCTTTGGCCATATCTGAAAGCCCATCATTAGGGATCTACTTTGGGTTTCGAAGTCCCGACGAAACTTTAGGAACTCCCGGATTTTTTGAAACTCAAATTTTCCGAGTTTTCCATTTTTATCGAAAATTCGATAATTATCGAAATCACAAGTAGATGATTATCGAAATCGAAAGTAGATGATTTCGGTAACCCTCGAATGTATGTACCGATTTCGCCAACCCTCGAATGTACAAGCTGATTTCAGTAACCCTCGTATTTGTGATATCGGTAACCCTCGAAAGTAATGTTCGATTTCAGTAACCCTCGAAAATAGCCCGCGAAAGCTCGAAAACAGCCCGATTGTGAGGAAAGATAGATTTTAAATGAATTTTACTTATATTTACAGGTTCCCCAGACCATTCCCCAGGTCCCTGTGTTATTTACAGTAACCTACTATTACTTTTTCACCCTTCAAATTGATAGAAACTTTGGAATTTTTTTTCTCCCATAGACTTCTATGGGTCCGTTTTCGAATTTTCGAATTTAACTGTAAATTCGAAAAAAATAAACGGGACGAAACTCATCAGTTTCGAACATCTCTATCCGTGCTAGGTTTGAATGAGTATCCAATCCCGCCGGAACAGGCGGCAGAACTTGTGTTTGAACTGCCGTGCCTGTCCATGCGGGAGTTGGGCCTCCCAACCTATCGTCCCACTTGTTAACTAATTCCCTCATCTCATGTAGTATTCCTCCTAATTTGTGTATTTGGTCCTGTGATGGTTGTGAAGTGTGTGTAGTGTTGATAGTGTGCATAACCTCAGGTAAGTTAGTGTGGCCCCCGAGGGGTGACTCACCAAAAAGCTGGTTGGTTCCGGAAGTGCCAACAGCCACTGCTCCTGAAGTCCTGTTGTTGGCGAGGGTCACTACACTTCGGATGGCTGGGGTTGTTGTCTCTGCGTCTGAAGAACTGAGAGGGCGCACTCTACGTCGTTGTACCGTAGGAATGGAGTGTCCTTGAAGAGGTACATCCTAGCTGGAAGCAGATGGTGGTGGTTGAACAGCAGCATCCTTTGTGGTATTTCTGAAAGATGCGTTGTCCTGGATCCTTGAAGCCTCTGGGGATGAGAGGAAGCACCCAGTGCGCCGTGGTTTGGCGGCAGGATAAGGTCCCTGAAGTGAACCAGCCGTGTTGGAAGCAGTGGCTGGTTGTGACAATGTACCGGTAATCCTGGAAGATGCTGTGTGTTGTCACCTATTGACCTGTGCATCCGAAGGTGCACGGTCGTTCCGGAGGGGTCTGGAAGTGGAAGCGGGCCCTCCTGGTTGTCCTGCCACTATCTCCCTGGTTGCGTGCTGCAGAGCCCTACCTCTGGTGTTGTAGGCCGCTGGCTGCTGTCGTTGCGTCTGTGATGTCATCTGTGCACGCCTGGAAGTGACGACATCTGTGTGCGCCGGAGCTGAAGGCCGGACCCTTGAAGGGGAATTGCTCGTTCTCACCGGGCGCGGTCCTGTGTCGGGGCTGAATCTCCGCGGAGCCCTGGAACTCCTCTTGTTCCGGCGAGATGGGGCAGCATCTGAAGAACGGAAGAGACGATTCAGCTGCTCCTGCAGCCAGCCATCACCCAGCACTGCCGCTTTAGAGCGGAGTTCCTCCAAGAGTCTCTCCACTCTGGACATGGTGAGTGTTACAGCTGGCTCTTTAGCTCTGAGTGGAGGGACAGAAGCAGAGGGGGATAGGCAGGTTGTTGCTTGTAGCTTGTTGATCCCGTCGACTGCACTGCACTTCAATCTCGCCGACATTCCTGACGCCCCTAGCTGCTTTCTCCTCTACTTTTATACCCCTCAGACCCATCCAAACCTTATCCTGCAACTGTTACTATGTATCCTAACCCCGCCTCCTTAGTCCCAATTACCGGTCCCTTCCTACCTTAACCTCTCGTTCACCCCTGCTACACTGTACTTTCGTTTTCCCCCTATGTCCTGCCATGCATCCTATTTCCTTATGTTCCTTTGGATGCCTATTCAATTGTTGTCTAAATGTGATGGTTTTCTTTTTTAAAAAATTTAAAATGGCCTTTTTACTATTTTTCCCCCCACTTGAAAATTAAACTTGTAAAATAAATGTAGCACATTAACAAGGAAGGACTTTAAAAGGTCAGAAGCATTTACCATTCCGACAAATGTTTTAAGAAGATTTGTCTGTTCGTTGTAAATTGAGGGTTATGTTTGCTGATATATAACTGCTTTAAACTTGTGGAATGTCAAACCCATTACTTGGTCTTTATCCTTATTAACCAAATAAGGAATAATAACCTGCAAAAACAACCAGCTTGTTTTTTGGGGGGTGGGGTGGAGAGATTATTAAATAAATACTTGCAAATTAGTTTTATTTCTCTAGTCTATACATATTACATTTTACATAATTATTTTTAGAAACCAGACGAGATTTGCTTTTGGTGTTTATGTGGACAGTAATGACAGCATTATTATTGCTTTGTGGGTGGACTGTGTAATCCAATAGGAAAGAAATGCTACCAAAGCTTTTATGGATCCTTTAAAGACAGTATAGTAGAGCCAGGATTATATAAACATGATCAGACTCTAACCTTCCAACCTATAAGGCAGCACATGGTGGGCAGCCACTCTTATACATAACAAACAACAATCTGGACACAACTGTAAAACATGCTAGTACTTTGGCACAATAAAAGTGGGATATGTTTACTTGAAACAACAGTTCATGTACAGATAGGCTAATTAGCAGTAGCCAAGCAGTGTGTTCTGTGCTATGGGGAGAAGCCATTGTTAGCCTACATTATTTAGCATTCCAGAAAATGAATTTCTAAAAACAAAAAAAATCATGCTATGGTTTTACACAATAAATTGTCAACTGAAAGGATTGTTCATGCTCATGTCTGATGACAATTCTCCTGTGTGTGTACCCAGCTTCAGTGTTTGTCCAAAGCTTTAAAAGCAAGTATTGTGAACAGGGGCACTTCTAGGGTTTCTGTTGCTTGAGCAAAACTTTTGAATGCCGCCCTTGATTATTTCCAGGCGTGCTGCAAAGCCGCTGTTTTAAAATGGTGACTCTTTCAGCAGGGCCCTAACTAACCCAACTAGTCTAACCTTTCCCTAACAAACTAACTAAAGCTAAGATCAATATATACAATTATTTTAAAATCATATCTGTTATTAAGAAAAATTCCTTTTTTTCTTGACCAGTCAAGGGAAAAAAAAAATTTTTCACCACTGTCTGCCGTCTTTCTTCTTCAGTGCAGGGGTGCCACCTGAGACATATGTCTCACTCTGCCTAATGGTAGAAGTGGCCCTGATTGTGAATGTGTCATACAGACAGTTTGAGGCTTTCTGCAAGGAGGTAGCTTGTGGTATAGCTGAAATATGGCATGCTTTAGAATATTAATGGAAATAGTATTAATATTTGAAAGGAGTGGGATTGCATCTCCGAGAGTTTTCCGATCTATGTTAAATCTAACAAGCCACTACTTATGACCTCTTAATCATTTTACCTAAATCCCTGTGTCGATTATTCTCTAAACTTTTCCTGTCTTCAATAGCTTTACCTGTTTCTGTCAACCTGTAATTTTCTGAGATGTTTTAATACTATACTGTAGTTTTTAGCTTTCTTATAGGTCATATTTATTTAGTATTACTATATTGCATTATTACTTCCTGGCTACTATCAGTAATGTTCAACCAAGTTAATCTTTGCAACTGCTTTGTAGGAACCGGACATGTTCCTTAAAATGTTTCCCTTTACAGCAGTTAAAATAAATTACTGATCCATTTATACTGGGCCTAATCTGATTGATTTATGACTATGTCTCAATCTGATTGGCTCTGACTTCTGACCATGTCTCAGTGAGCACTTTTTGTAATGTACTTTCCTTTCACAGCTACCTCCTTGAATGTTTTTATTCTCTTTGTCCTTTATCAGTCTTTGGTTTATGGAATATTAGCACAGAGATGTCAAACCAGCAGTGCATTAAATGTTTGAAAACTTCAACTCTCCGTGTTTGTTAAGTCTTTGCTTGTGTTCCAACTAATTGGGGGCTTATCTGTAGATGAAGCAAATGGTGGAGATAGGGGTATTGGTGCTAAAAGTTAACTGGTATCTATCAGAGCCTTACGTCTAGTCCTTGGTGATAGAAGCTGGTATAAAAAAACTTCCATATTTTTGACAAAAAGATTGGACCAGGTGTGAATGTCTTCCAAAACGAGTAAATGTCTTAATATATCTGTTTTATTCAGTTAGATCTATTAGTAATTAAGTTAAGATCTGGAAGATGTTTTGCTAGTTTTCCGACTTGCTTTCCCAAATCAGAATTATGAAAATAATTCCCTGGAATGTGCCTCAATCGGCATACAACAGCAAGGTGTTGGGGACCTCCTAAATATAAGGTGTTAATTGTATTGTAGCTAAGAGGTGTTTTCAAAACTGCCCAGGGTAAGGAGTCAAAACATTGTATATGGCAGACACTTATTGACAATCCCCACTACCACCACCACCTCTATTCAGGCCTGTTTTTTTTGTGTGTGACATAAATGGCCTCCTTGACAGATCTTTTAAACCAGTCCTGTTCATTGGCCAATTACATGTTCTTTTTTATATAATTAATTTATTGCCAACAGTCATTTTTAAAAAAGTTAGTAGCATAACATCTTCAAGAACTAAACTTAAATCCAGTTGATCTAACTGAATAACACACAGATATGCCATGACCTGGATGAATGAGATTCTTCACAAGGAATGGATATTATTTATTTTTGGTGATTAACATCTGTCGTATGGATAAAGTATACATCCTGTTGTAAAGGATCTGCCTTTCCACCTTAGGTCCAAAAAAAGCATGTGCTTTTAATATGCAGCATCCATTCAGCTGTAATCTTACATCAGTAACCCAATAAAAAGCAAAGGTTGTTATTTTTGCCATATTTATAAACCCGCTCTTTTTCACTTGCACTGACAACTTTGCCTTTCGTTAAGTCGGGTATCGCTAAGTCGGGTATCCCGGTGAAAAGAGAAATTGCTCTCTAGCGTCGGCCATTACCAGACCAGAGAAAGTGAAATTTCAGAGTTATTTTTGTCATTTTTTATTGACCACTATTTATGAATAGGTGAAATTTGGACTTTTTGGCCCTTTTCTGCCT
The DNA here is from genome assembly GCA_019447015.1 of Hymenochirus boettgeri. NCBI lineage: Eukaryota > Metazoa > Chordata > Amphibia > Anura > Pipidae > Hymenochirus > Hymenochirus boettgeri. The sequence continues at coordinate 181,294,622 of CM033472.1, read as the reverse complement.
TTTGTTGCATTTTTTTTGAAGTTTTACCAGAATTTTCACCAAACATTGTTTCACCGAAAATTGGCATTTTTTTACTTACTAGAATGTTCCATTAACATGACTATTTCTTACACAGCACTATGGTATGTTCCCATATCAATGTAACTGGTTTGAGAATTAGCTGCAGTTTTCTAAAAATAAGCAATACTAAAAAATTTGTCCTATTAATAAAATAGAGAAAATTAGCCTGGGTGAGTTTTACACTATTTATATCTTTTGCTGAAAAAAGCACCACATGTGTTAGGCAATTTTTAAATAACAAATAAAATAATGCCCCTTTTTAAATATATCCCTTAGACTCCCATTTGACTTTATTGGTAACTAAAGAAAATCAGAACCTTAAAAAAGTGATCTTGGAAAAATCTGAAATCATAGATTGTATTACAGTAAATACTGGAAAATAGTCTAACACCCCCCTGGGTACTTATTAGTATTGAGAAACACTCCACAATGTACTGACACCTCCATGGACCAATTGGCAGGCTAAATAAATGGCCACTTATGCGTTTTCGCCATCTCAGACTTGGCAATTTTGAATGGAACTTAACACAATAAAACACTTCTCTCCATTTTATAATTAGTAGAGCGGTTACCGCAGTGATGGCAAACAGCGAAATGGCTAAAGGTGGCGGTAATGACTTTTACCCACTCGTCATCACTGCTTTATAAATTGCGAAAAGTCCAAATTTGACGAAAGGCCAACTAATCTTTATATTCTAGGCAAAAAGCCTCCAAATAAAATAAAATTAGAACACAAACAGCCATCTGTTCTGCTAATTTTACTGTGGCTGTTGTACCTTCTTTTCCATCATTACAGTCTCACTGCACCTACAGTTTAGTCTCGGGCTGAGGCCACACTACAACGCATGAAATAACAAGCGTTAACGCGTGCGCGATTTCTGTGCATTCGCGCACGTTGTTTCGTGTTTGTAAGTTTTTTCGCTATTTACAAAGAGAAAACGCATGCGATTGCGCGAAAAAATGGTTGAACGCAAAACGCGAATGGACGCGCAATCGCATTAGTACAATAAATTCTCTATATTTGCAATTCCAAGTTTGAATGTCTGAGTCCTTCTGCAGAACCCCACATTTCTTCCTTTTATACTACATTGTTCGAGCAGCTCCCCACCCATTAGAAATCTCTAGCCAATCCTTTAAAAAAAACAGTATATGCATCGTGTTTTTGGGCAGGGTGCTTTCAGTTTACGGTGTTACGTAAATTTGGGTTGTGTTAAGCATACAATTGTAAGTACTACTGACGTTTACTAAAATAACTTGAACAAATTCAGCACTGACCATTTATTTAAATACAAATTTATTGGAAAACTATATAGACATCACAATCACTGTGATTTGCTTTTCCATAAATATTCTGGATATGATCTTTCCTGTTTTCAATCATTTAAAACAATTTAGATAATAACATTTTGGCTTGCATTTTTTTATTATGTATGTGATTTGCTTAGCTTAGTGGAAAGTGAACCTTTTTTTTTATTTGAAAAATGCACTTTGCAATATCTATTATGGCATGGTCAAAGTATAATTTATTGTCAAATAGAAAAATAGGTCAACAGTAATGTCACTTGATGATCAACCCCCCAAGTTTAATAAAACATCTCAGCAGCATGTATTCCAGAACAGCAGTTGATATTTTATTAGGACAACCTGGCTATAGTGGTAGTGTAATTACTGAGCTGTCAGAGTGATAAGTGGGATTAATGGCAGTGTGATGCACTTTAGTCTGCTTAGTGCTTAGAGAATTGCAAGATGGTATTATTAAGAAAGCCCGTCTCTGTAGTAGCATATTCATAGTACTATGGAAAAACACATTTTGGGTTTGATTTGTCCCCCCTCTCATTTGCATGTGACATTTCCAACAGTTGTTAATATGCAAACCACAGTGGTTCAATAATTACAAAAGAAATGATTTGGTAAAAAACTATTCATAGCCACGTCTTGTATCCTTAGCAAACACTGTTTGTGATAGCATTCTATGTGATGCAAAACTAGCAGGATTGGAAGTTTTCCATTCTAATTAGCAGTCTCTTTTGCAGCCTATGGATTGTATTATTATTATTTTTTATTTGTATAATGTCACCTTGGTAAAAGAAATACAGTAGAAGATAAAAGGATTGTGTGGCATTTGTGAGATAAGAGGAGTCTGTTTTATTGGCCCTTAATTTTTCATATTACATTGTATAGAAAAAAAAGTCACTGAGAAGGTCTGCTCCCATATGAAAGCATGAAGACACAGGCTGGGGGATTTGTTTGGACAATGAAACTTAAAGTCAGCTTTATATAACCCTACAGGGGTGGTCATTTATTTTATTGATCACTGACCAACACTGGTAGCATAACCAACAATCGCTAATTACATAACTAGTTCTGTATATATAACAATGCAGGGGTGCCCCTACCATGAAGCAAGTTGAAACATTTTCTCAGGGCGCCCCCCCCTGCAGGACACTTAAAAGGCGGCAGTTAAAAAAAAAAATCCTCCTTCCTGCAATACTGCATTTCAGCACCAGTCCACCAATCAGTATTAAGTCAGCCCTTCAGTCAGTGTTAGTCAGCCTGCCATACCCACCTCCACAAGCGATGCCTATGTTACCTGATGAAGCCATGCCTGCTTCAGGTGCCACCCCCATCTGCTAATAGGCAGCATTTAAATGTTGTTTCAGGTTTCAAAAACCCTAGGAACACCCCTGTAACAATGTGTTATATAGGTTATTCATGGCTCTCTTGTGTATGAAAATGATTATGATCCTAATTAAAAATATAAGGATACTAGAAATCCCCTTGGAGTTTCATGCTTTTGTACAGATCACAGTTTTCCCCCAATATCCCTATATTTTAAAGTAGGTGGTGCTTTATTTCTGTACATGTATTTTGTGGTCCATTTTACACTGATGTTCTAGCTAAGCAACTTTTATCATAACTAAGCACGATTTCTAGGCTTTTGCATAATAATGCATATAAATAAAAGTCTTACTTAAATGGAGCAGTGTTTTTAAAAAGCAGCATGTTATATAATGTAAGGTTAAAGAAATATTGCATGTTGATTTTGAGTTATGCCCCTTTAAATAAATTAGTTTGTTTTAGGACTGTGATACTTTTTCTATGGACTAACAGTTTATTTACTAGACAAGCTTTCGAGGGCTAAACCCTCTTCATCAGGTGAAATGTACCTGACATTCTTATTCTTTCATTATTTCATTGATAAGCCACATTTCTTGGTTTGTATTGCATTTTGATTGGTTAGCATACTAGGTTCAAACAATACTAGGGCAATGTAATAAAAGATCTTATCGTTAAAAATGGTGCTAATTTTGCCCCAACCAATCAGATGTTAGCTTTCAAATGGTAAATAACATCTGATTAGTTGGGGCAAACTTAGCACAATTTTTAACGATAAGAACTTTTATTACATTTCCCTGTACATTTCTTCACATTTTTGAACTAGTGTGGACGTGTAAGCATCAGATGCAAATGATTGTGTGCTTAAATGCTTAGCTAGAAATAATATACCATACACTACACTGCTGCTCGTTTCTTGTGTTTTTATCTTGTAAATATTAAGACATATGAATAAATATTTTCTTTTTGCTAGATTTTTACCTTGGCTTATTCACTTTCTGTACCAAAAACCTACTGTACTTTATCTCCATTCAAAGCCTCATTTCAATAAGGTGCGTGGCACATGAAGCTTTTCCAAGCTGCTGGTCTCCTCAGGGGAAACTCTGCCAGTGAACCATAAAATAATGCCCCATTAACTTGAAAGAGAACCACAAGTCACTGTCAAATGCAGACAGCTTTGCATGTTTACACTACAAAAATGCTAATTCAGCTTTTAATATTAGTAACCACATAAAAACACCATCACTTGGTTGTGATGTGTCTTTCCAAACATAAATAAAGCACTAATGAGAATAAATTCTGTCTGGGAAACCTGGGAAAATGCTTGCATTTGTAGTTACATAACGACAGTTTGGTAAGTTAATATGGTCAATTTGAGAAAATCTCAAGAAATGTGGCATATTCTCTGTTTATGCTCCAGGAAAGGCCCTTGACCATATACAGTTAAGTTAATGCTAACTGACTGGGCTGTCTCTAGACACCAGGGGAAAAAAATCCATATTCTCCCCCCCCCCCCCTTCACCGCAGCCCCTGCTGGAGGGGGTGTGGTTTTATAATTGAAAGTGGATGGTGCTTTGTCCAGAAGTGGGTGTGGCTTGTCCAGAAGTGGGAGGGGGTTTATACACATTGATTTAACTAGTGTCATTATCATTGTATGTACATATCAATCAATCAGTCAGGGAATTCTGGGAGTTGTAATTTTCAAACATCTGTGGGCACACAGTTTGAGAAGCCCTGACATTTATCCATATTTATCACTTACTATAACATATTTTCCACTATTTGTTTCAGTCAGTATTCCATTTTCATTTTGCCAAATTCCAACACAACACCATATCCAACCAAAAGTATCCCTTCACTCCACCATTCCCACCCCCTCAACACAACAGTGTGCAGTTACCCCACTACCCACCCTAAACAAATAATATCAAATAACCCCCTGGCCTCTTCATTATATAATTCTTTCATATTACAAAATTTATCATTGGTGGTGTTAGTGAGAATTTCAATGCACCCATCATCAAATGTAAATAAATCACTATTTGTTTTCTTTATAATGCATTATGTTGGAATTCATGTGTTAATTCCTAGAATTAGTTGTATCATAGGACTTGGGCAGGTGGACTAACCAATTAAAACCCCTCCCCCCCAACCCAACGAAACCTAACCCAATCAAATCAGCAACTTTAAAAGCAACCATTCATTGCCAACCACTGTATATTACATACCGGTTAATATCAATGTGTGCACTGTGTTGCTTTTGTTTGCTGCTCTCCTGAATCCTTGGGCCGAGTTGAGGACTGAATGCTGCTGTGCACCCTAACACTCCTGGTGGCACAGAACCTCTCTTTCACTGCCGTGCGTCCACTGTCCGAGCTAGTCTGAATTTAAGACACCTCTCTTGAACCAGTTAACATATATGGCAAAGGAACGTGACTGGTTCAAGAGAGGTGACAAGAAGGCCATTTATGTGAAAATAAAGAAACCAAGCCTAAATAGAGGTGGGGGGGTTCGACACCAACTGTCTGCCATGTACAATGCTGTTTTGACACCTTACTCTGGGCGATCCTATAACACCTCTTAGCCACTATCCAATCACGCCCTTAACACTTGGCTGTGATATGCTAATTGGGATTTTCCAGGGTACATAATTGCCACAGATTCTTGTACAAGTCATTCTGAATTGAGAAAGCCAGTCGGATGACTAGCGAAACGTCTTCAAGAACTAAACTTCAAGTCCAGTTGATCTGATTGAATACAACAGAATATACTGTTGTAGATAAGTTGTAAATAAGTTCTAATGTGTGTCCCTTCCCCTACCCCACCTTCTTGCCCAGACAGGGGAGGTCACTTTAACTCACCCTGTGCTCCTCTCTCACTTTAGCAGTGACTGCTCCCTGTACTTTATTCCTCCAACAGGAACTGATTCCTTGTGTCACACAAATCCTCCTGACACTCACTGACAATACACTTTTTTACCCTTATTACCGCTGAAGAGAAATTGCTGGCAACACTCAGGACAGAGTCTGCAGTAATAACTCTTCCCCCCCGGCATCAAAACAACTACTTCCCTAGAAGGGCCGCTCTGAAATGTGCTTCAACTTGCCTCATTAGGGAGGCGTCCCTGCTAGCCAAGGGTCGCACTCCAAAATCAATAACATAACACACATCAAATACCACAACGTTTAGGTGGGTCAAAGCCCACGATACCCAATCTAATATTATGTTAGCGTGGGTTTAATAGAATAAAGGTGATACCTTCAGGCAGCAGACATGTGTGCAGGCTCAACCAACTGTGAGTAAATGGCCAATGCTCCCACAATTACTATAAATGAAAAAAAAAAAAAAATTAAATTGAAATACACAAGACAGCCTTCTCACAAGGCTCAAAACATGTTGTGCTAAATCTCCACATTAAAGATTATAGATACTTTTTGCTCTCTTGTGTATTTTAATTTTTCCATTTCTATCATAGCGTGGGTTTAACTCTAATAACATTTTTCCGGGGCCCGTGCCATTTTGTATTAATGGCACAGGTACTCGATGTAACATTGAACGTTTGCGCTACTTAGTAGCATGAAAGCAAATGCCTTTTAAATTGTGGTGTTCCTTACATTCTGGGTTCCCATAATGCAGTAACTCACTCCAAGTAATTACTGCATCGCGAAAACCCAGAGGGAAGGGGAGTGCACAGGGTGAGAATTACATCTTCCCATTTTTGCAAGTGACCAAGTCAAATGCAGCTAAATTAATCCAAAAAGAAAATATATACTTACTGACTATTATTCAAATATATTATTAAATTATTTAAAAAAATTTAATACACTCACAGGTAGAGATGGACTAGAACTCGAACCCGAGTTTGAGCCGAACTATTCGAATTCTAACGAATTCGGACTTCTCGAACTATCCCAGACCCGGATTTTCGATATTTTCCGACTTTCGATAAATATCGAATGTTCGACCATTCGAATGTGCGAGTAAAATGCCTATTATACCTATATGCGTGCATCGAATCCGCGAGTAAAGGGTCCATTAAAACCTATACGCGAGCATCGAATCCGCGAGTAAAATGTTCATGGTATCTAGGCGCGAACGCGAGCATCGAATCCGCGAATAAAGTGTCCATTAAAACCTATACTCGAGCATCGAATCCGGGAGTTAAAAAATGTCCATGGTATCTAGGCACGAATATTGAATCTACGAGTAAAGTGTCCATTAAAGCCTATACACGAGCATCGAATCCGCAAGTAAAATGTACATGGTACCTAGGCATGAACGAATTTGAAAATAGTGTGAGTGAGAGTAAAATTGATTTTTCGAATGTCCTGGATATTCAAACATGTCCCCAGACCATTTTCCAGGTCCCACAGCCATTTACATTAAGTTACCATTGATATTTTAATTGTATTTCATTAGAACTTTTCGAACTATTTGACTCCCATTGACTTTAATGGGTCCGTTTTCGAACTTTCGAACTTTCCATATAGTTCGAAAACGGACCGAACTTTAGAAAGTTCGGCCAATTCTACTCACAGGAGAGATATGAAAAATAAACACTTAAATTAAACCTACCATATACCATCTAAACTTTTTCTTCCAGATTTACTGTATCTCCTGATTGTATAAATAGGGTGGGACCAGATAAACACCATCTTTATTGTAATGTTTACAATATTTAGTTGGAGATGGCCAAAACTCACTAGTTTTTGTTCCTTTTTCGGATTCCCGGATCTCGGAACGAATTTTCGATAATTTTTGAATGTACAGAGCTATTTTCAATAATTTTTGAAAATAGCATCAAACGTTCCAAAATTCTCAAGAATACGATCGGAGAACATTTTAGAGATTCCGATCGTATTTTCGAGGATTTTTGAACTTTTGATGCTATTTTCAAAAATGACCGAAAATAGCTCCGTACATTCGAAAATTTGTTCCGAAGTCCCGAAATCCGGTCGATTCGGACGTATCATTCGTATTTCGGAACCCGAGGAGTTTCGCGTCGGACCCGGATCCCATCTCTATATGTAGTTGATTCCCGCATAGATGCCAATGCCACCTGAACACCAAGCAGTATGGAGCAGGCCAGCAGCTCTAATCTCCACACCAACCCTTTTCCAGCTGATTCTTTTTTTTATTTACTTCTTGTAGAAGTATATAATATTTTGATATTTTTAATATCAAATATAATATTTTTTATTCACTAGCAAAATAATATAGTTAGATATTATTCTGTGGTAATGGTAATATATTTTATTTTGGCTATCCTTTTTAGAGATGGTCGAACACGTAAAAAGTTTGAAAGTTAGAATTCGGACCCATTAAAGTCAATAGGGGAGTGATAGTTAGAAAAATCTGAGTGATTTACAGCTAAACTAACAATGGTAACTTACTTAAATGGTTGTGGCACCTGGGAAATGGTCTGGGCAACATGTCACAACCAAAACTTAAAATACTTCTTAAACACGAGCAGGCAATTGTCGGGTTTTGCACAAGCTACATTTGAGGGTTATGGCCAATTCAAGGGTTACCGAATGATACTATCGAGGGATAGCGGAAAAAGAACCATAAATTCGAGGGTTACCGAAGTCAAACGATACTTTCGAGGGTTAGCGAACAATACATTCTAGGGTTAGCGAAAATGATCCATACATTCGAGGATTACCGAAAATCGGAGGCTACATCCGAGCGTACATTCTAGGGTTAGAGAAAACGATCCATACGTTCGAGGGTTATCGAAAATGAACTATACTATCGAGGGTTAGCAAAGGATACATTCTAGGGTTAGTGAACAGCCGTTAATTCCATAATTATCGAACTTACGATAATTATCGAAAATACAGCCGCGAGTCTGGAAAAATTAATTAGTTCGATTTCGTCCAGACTCATAAAGTTTGGCTCCAACTCGGGTTTGAGTTTGGTTTTGTGTCCATCTCCAATCCTTACAGAAGCAATTCAGAGTGCACTCCAGTCTTAAACATTCAAATCAATTTATTAAACACGTGTTTAATAAATTGATTTGAATGTTTAAGACTGGAGTGCGCTCTGAATTGCTTCTGTTGGGATATTACTACCATTGGCTATGGTTCTTGGAGCAGCACCCAACAACTTCAACAATATACTATAGGTGTGCGGGGGAACAATCTACCTCATCTCTAATCCTTTTCATATATATTTTGTTTAGCTCTATAGATTGGAGACAAATATGAACCCAATGATCACATCCTTATCCCAAAGACTTTTTCCACAATCAAGGATCCTTTATCATTAAACATTTAATACTCTAAACTGGGATATTAAAAATGTTTTTAAATATAGCAAAATATTATTTTATAAGAATATTTTAAACCCACCTGGAGGATGCTGAACAATTTTTTTTTAAAATAGCAGGTGTTAAAGGGGAAGTTCAGTGCAAACACATATACTTTTAAGAAAAAAGAGCAGTATTTTTCCATCCTAATGACCATAAACTGCCCATTCAGCATGTTGTCTGTGTATAAATAATTTTTTTCCGAAATACTGACTTCCTGTTTACAGGACCCCTATAAGAGACCGTTATGATCTTGCCCTTGGCCCAGCACCTGGGTTGATTCTGTAGCTCAGTTGTTTGACTCATCCAACGAGCAGAAATAACTGTTCGGAACGTTCCAAGAATGTGGTGCATACTAGGTAGAAGGACTGTTAGAACCTGAAATGGCAGCTCACTAATGTCAACAGCAGGGAATAGCAAGGAGTATAAATTTAACAGATTTTTCAAAATGGAAGAGAATACATAGAATGACTAAGTTTGCATTGTATAAACTAAGAATTTTAAAACAATGATATTTTCCACCAAACTTTCCCTTTAAGGAGATGTGTATTAAAGTTTAAAGTGAATTTAGGTTTAATCCAGTAAAGATTTCATAGTATAAAATGTAGTTTCGGCAGTTTCTAATGCTGAGACTATGCTTGGCACATTAGTGAATAAATGCTTGCTATTTGCATTCTGAAAGGTCAAAGCTATTTATGAAAGTCTTGTGTTTTAATGAGACGTTCAAATCATGCAATGTTAAAATTTACACCAAAACACCCCCCCGATAAGTCCCATTATGTTATTTTCACTTCACACGATTATTTGTACTTCTTGAAATGGTCCAGAAAATGTGCATTTTAAACATAGTTGGCTGTGTATGTAATCAAACACTATTCAAAACAATTCTTTTTTGTTTAAAGCTTATATCAGACATGACATATAAGGAGATTTTGAAGGTAAAAGGTCATTGCTTTCATTAGAATCTTACATTTTAATGGATGCTTCAACCCTCTCCCCAAGTTTGCAATGTTTAGTTTCATTAGATTTACTAAATTCAGCCATTTGAAAATGTAGAACTCTTAATGAAGGCTTAAAATATCCACAGTCAAAGATTGGTTTCAAATTCTAGGTGTTTTGTGATTGTTATACTGTATAGTATTATTGTCATATTACAAAATCATCAGTTTAAAAGCAAATATTGTACCGGGTCTCAAAATAAGATGACTGGATTATGGTGTTCAGCTGCAAAAAACACTATATGTAGCTTCAGTGCCTTTACTATGCTATAGATTTATCTCTGAGCAAACTGACCTTTGATGTAAAGTGGCCACGCAATATATCAATACGAAATGCATTCTGTAAGGAGGCAAATCATTTTTTGTCAATGTTATTATAAAGGAGATGAGTAGGGCTTAAAGATAAAAGGTTTGGAATTTTCAGGGTTTCAGATTGATACAAAAGTTGAATATGTCACATTTAACCTTTGCAGTGTCCACCCTTTTTAATATGTAGGAAAATATAATTGATTTAAAAAAAACGTACATACCAAATATATAACATATTTTTTTTTTTTTTACCTACACTGATAAAAAAAAAAGAAAAAGCACTTTTATGAAAGTACATTTTCAATAAAATGCAGATATGACACAACACCTTATTGCTAGATATGTTTGTATATATCTCCTGAAGTATGTGTCAATCATCAAAAATAATCAAACATTAATTTACATTTCATTTGCCACTTTGTTTACAAAAAACCTCTGTTTGCTCAATCAATGCTTTTCTAGCAGAACAGTAGTCATAGGGTATCATGCTAATGTAAAGCAGACATCCCAGAGAATTCATAATGGGTAAGCTAGTCATAGGGTATCATGCTAATGTAAAGCAGACATCCCAGAGAATTCATAATGGGTAAGCTAGTCATAGGGTATCATGCTAATGTAAAGCAGACATCCCAGAGAATTCATAATGGGTAAGCTAGTCATAGGGTATCATGCTAATGTAAAGCAGACATCCCAGAGAGTTCATAATGAGTAAGCTAGTCATAGCGTATCATGCAGATGTAAAGCAGACATTACGGATGTTTTAATCAAAATCTTTCAAAATGAAAGATCAGACATTCCAGTAATTTTAAGCCTATTGTGCGTTCTGCAACAGGTCACAAAATTGGTTAGCATGAAATATCAGCAATATCACTTTATTTTCAGTCAGCAGACTACGGATCGATGTGTTGATCCATAAGCCTTTGTGTACACTAGTACTTAACCCCCCAAAAGTTCACCATGCATAACCAATGGCCCTCTTAAGAGGTACAAGTGTACCCTGGGTACCTTGTATATTGTTTTAAACTGAGAGATTGATTGAATTTTAAAGATCTATACAACGAAACAATATGTTCAGCTCTGCAGTTTGATAAATATAAACTAGGTTTAGCCTTGGGATAAAAAGTACATGTTGTGAAATTATAGTTGTTTAAAAATGAAAACCGCATAAAACACTTGTAAAGTTGAATACATCATATTTATGAGTTTATTCCAAACCTAATATTTAGTAATATCCATTTAGTGTATTTTGTATGTTAGAATGTGTACAGAAGCAGGGTGGTCATATATCTTCTTCATAAACAAGCATTGCACCCCAAAATACCTTAACATTTTTGTTATTTGTGAATATACTTAGTTGGAAACTGCATTAAAGTGCTACAGAAAATGTCAATATCCTTGATAACAATATGTATTCAAATATTCACTGAATATTCAATGGAATGTTTAAACTCTTTAGCTATTAAATGGTGTACTCTGCCAAAGCCAGCACTCCAATAATCTGTATGATTCTTGGTCAAATTTGCAGAGCTTTCTAAAAGAAGTAGGTAAATAAAGGTTTAGTACATATGCAAATATACATTCGTAGAAAACTCATTACTTTGATAGCAATATCTTGTCTTAATAAGCAAACACTGGCTCAATTTAGCAAGTATGACATGTTTGTAAATTATTAGCTCAATGTGATAAGATTACATCTGAAAAATATCATCAAAAATGTACAACTACTAAACATTAGTTCATGTTTGTTCACTTGGTTAAACGGTTTATTAACTGACGAATAATAATAACAATCTCTTTTTACATGTACATGTAATTGACTTAACATATTTTTTTTCCTCTAAAAATAAATCTCCCCTCTAGAAATTCATGTCATGTAGGCACCTAAAGTGTTAAAGGATATCTAAACCCTGTATCCAAAGAAAAAACAAAAAAACTTAAATGTAGGAAACCCCCCCCAGCTCTAAATACTATTTAAAGCTTTAAAATTTGTCCAGAAATGTACTTACCCACCTTAATCCCCTAGGTCACGGCTTCTTCTGCTACTTTCAGAAATGGAAGAGAAGAAGGGGCCAGGCCAGCAGCCGCATCTGTGATTGGCTGAGAGCTAACCAGCTTATCATTGATGCGCCTTCTGCTCAACAGAGGGAACAAGGTTGGGAAAGTACATTTTGGTGCTGATTTTAAAGTTTTCAAGAAATCATTTAGGGTTGGTGGTGGGTCGCCTACATTGTATGAAGATTTTTTTTTTAAAACCCAGAAGTAGTGCTAAGGGGGTAGGGAGGGGGAAGAGCTCCCCTGTGCATGCCACTCATCTAAGAGGAGCAGAAAGTAGCAGGCATCGAATTGCACACAGAAAGGATCCTACTTTTCTGGACTTTCATCAGAGGAGTAAGGTAAGGATTTTTTTTTGACCCTAAACAGTGGGGCCAGCAGTGGGGCAAATTCTAGTTGAGGGGGGGTGGACATGCCCTTTAAAAGAACATTTCTTTAGATTCTAAACATTTCTTTAGATTATTTTAAAAACAATTCTGTATTATGTTGCCCCTGATATTATAAAGGCATTTTTTAAAGATACAATGTAAATGAGCCCAAATGGAACCAATAACTAGCAGATATCTGCAACCCTCATTTTAGCAGCATTCTGGGAACATCAACTTAAATTCTGCAGATTTTAGCAGCAGCCCTCCTTGCTATTGAATAACCATTGGTTTTATGACTGCTTAGGGCTAGGCCACACTGCTGCGTTTTTTATGCGTTTGCGCATGCATTTTTAATTGAAAACGCGGCAACGCACCGAAAACACGTGTTTTTGGGTGCGTTGCGATTGCGATTTGTGTCCCGAATTTTTAATCGCAAGCATTTTCCTATACCTAATGAAGAAAACTCATGCACAAACGCAACAAAATCGCACATGAAATCCCATGCGATTACGTGTGCGATTGCGTTTGCGGCGCAGTGTGGCCATGCCCTTAGTCTTGATTACAGATGGCCCAGGAAGTTTAGTCAGCAGCTACAGCATTCTTTTAGTTAACACTTATATAAGGGGTTGCTTTTATTTTAGCTTTGTTTCTTATTTAATTGTCTTTACCTTTTGTTTAGATTTTTTTGATGCTAATCTTCTGCAGGGTATTTCTGTATATCATAGTTTGTGCTGTCATAGACAAAAAGGCTTTATTACAGACTTACTCTAGGTACTGGGATGCACCAGCACCAAATACCTACAGCATATCAATTTAGAGCAGGCATGAATCCTGAAATTGTGCATCTGTTTATATCTCTTGAACTCCACTTCCAATAGGAAATTCTTGTCCCAATGTCTAGAATCGTGCCTGTTTGGCTGACACAAGACAAGCAACATTGAATGTACAGTATAGTGGAGTGAAAAAGAGTGCTCAGATTTGTATTTATCTTTATGTTAAAATAAAAAACAAGCCTTAATAGAGGTTAGAGGGGTTGGAAGGTCAAACTATTGTCTGGCACTTATAGTGCTATTTTGAATCCTTATCCCAGGTAGTTTAATACCTCTTGGCTACAAGGAATCAACATCTTGCATTCATTCATGAGGTCCCTTACACTTTGCTGTTATATACATATGTAGCCCCATTTTAGGATATTAATTGTTCAAGTCAGATAACTAGCAAACTGTCATCAGGGATGTAAACTAAACCAGTTGAATACTGATATGTTCATTGAATACTTCTTCATAAGGATTTTACTGGTAGAGCTATTGCTTCTAATGATGGAAACAGAGGCGAACAATGAGGGTTGCACTTATTTTATACCTTATTAGCCCTTCAAATGTGAGCCAATCAACCCTCATCTTTCTGCTGTATCCACAGAATGGACCTAAAAAGCTAAACCTAACCACCTGTGAATTTCAGCAAATCGGAACAATTTAATCCTCCAAACTGGAGTTTTAGGTCTGGTCCAGCCCCACCACATCGCTAGACAGGAAGGCGAACCAGTATAAGGTTGTCCTCTGCTAGAAACATGTGTTTTAATAGGCTGTAAACCCTTAGGCCTGCTGGCCAAGTATGATTTTATCCAATCTGCTGAATTCCCATGGGTGAGCACATACTGTAGCAAGTTATTTGTGGGAAGAGCAGAATCATTTAGTTTCCCTTAAAGGAAATGTCCACCCCCTAAAATAACTTTTAAAATGATAGTAGACGAAATAATAGCTCACAAACAAGCTTTACCGCTTTTTAATCGGTTCAGCCGTTCATGAGTAACTCACCCTTCAAACCGGCATATTTCAGCAGCATGGAAGTCCAGCGTTTAACTGAACCAAGTTACGTCCACTCGCCTGTAGAGATGTTCAAAACTTTTGAGTTTCGTTTTGGGAAAGTTCGAGTTTTGATTTTCGAAAATAGGCTACTTTTGATTTTCGAAAATAGGCTACTTTCCGGTTTTCGAAAATCATCTACTTTCAATTTTCGATAATTATCGAATTTTCAACAAAAACTCTGAAAATTCCGGGAGTTCCGAAAGTTCTTGCACATGTCTGTTTGAATCACATAGTGAGCACAAAGGAAGTCCCTTCTCACTCTACGTTCAGCAAAAGATTGACCTCTGGATCCTCCTTAGTAGAGATGTCCGAACTTCGCAAAATCCGGTCCGCTCGAGGATCCGCGAATTTTCAAAAAAAAAATCCGCGAGCGGACCCATTAAAATTAAAAATACCCTTGAAATAACGAGATTTCCCGTATTTTCGCAAATTTTCGAAATTACGAGTTTTCACGCATTTTCAGGAATTTTCGAAATTACGAGTTTCATGTATTTTCGAAAATACAAGTTATCCTCGTAATTTCGAATATTTTCGAAAATACGTATGTAAGGAATTAAGAGAAATCCTTGTATTTTCGAGAATTTTCGAAAATACATGTTTTCCCGTATTTTCGAAAATTTTCGGAAATATGTGAAACTCTTAATTTCGAAAATTTGCGAAAATACGAAAAATCCGCGAATCGGAAGTTCGGAAGGTGGAAAATCCGGAAAAATCCGCCGTTCGCAAACGGGATAAATCCGCGGGGGATCCGGGTTCGGATCCGCGAACCGGCCATCCCTACTCCTTAGTAACATCTACCAACCACGAAGTAGCATTCGTTCGTAGCATTCTTTGTGTATGGAAGAAACACATAAATTACTTGCTGCAGCAGCAGTTAGATGTGCCTTTATCACGCTTTGGGTCTTTCCTATACAAGCTCTGCTAGCTGGATTGGAGTTCCTGCTAGCTGGATCCTCACATGCACACTCACATACTTTGTCTCACATGCACACACACACATGCACGCACACACACACTCATACAAACACACACACAAATGAACACACATGCACAACCACATTAGAAAATGAACACAAACACACACATACACACATGCACACAACCACATTAGAAAATGTTTCCAGTAATAAAGTTTTAATTTGATTTGTAGCTCATCAGAATACTTTATTAAATTTGTAGGCACAGTAATACTATCCGGAAAAGTAAGATCAGTGATTACTTTTGTGTGTTATATTTTTTGTTTGGGTTCACCTACTGTTATTCCGACGCTGTCAGCTATGTTTACTCTGCTCCGTTATTGCTGTCTTCTGATTGGCTGTCGCCTATTTGATGATGTGCGAGAGGAGGGCTGGACTTTTTTTTCTGGGAAAATTGCAGCGTGGGGGTCAATGAACGTAGCAGCTACATGCAGATGGACCGGAAATGCAGGCTTGGAGCGGCCTGCTGTATATCGTCTGGATTATCTCAAAAACTAAATGGATTTTAGCAAATCTATTTCAGGTTTGTGATATGAATTGAGCAATATATCAAAAGTTTATTTTTTAGGTGGACGTACCCTTTAAAATTCCAACACCTGTCCCTTGAACATATATATTGAAATGTAAAAACAGGGAGATAACGTATGAATTACGATTTCATTCTGTATTTCATTTCAGCACTAGTCTCTACATTAACACATTAATATTAAAACAAATAAATTTGTATACTGTCTCATTTACCAAAATCTGCTATTGCTATGCTCAGCACTAAAAGGGTAATGTACACAGAGCCGCTATCAGCCATAACAGTCTTATATATAGTGCCAATAGAGATGGCCGAACTTCGGTCCGTTTTCAAACTTTCGAACTTAAAAAGTTTGAAAGTCCGAAAACGGACCCATTGCTTAACAGTCAATGGGGGTAAATAGTTTGTTAAATTCTAATGAACTTTCCAAAATATTACAGTGTAAACTTATCTTACAGGCCCCTGGGACCTGGGAGATGATTTGAGGAACACGTCCGTGCGCGTAGAACAGCATAAAAGCCAGACGTAGCGCACACGCACAATACTTCTGGTTTCCGCGTGCCGGTAATCCTCGAACGTTCAAGGATTTTTTCGAACGTTTGGCAAAACTCGAACAGCTGCTTCAGAAAATCCCAGAATGGTCGGAGATTCCCAAAACCGGCGTTTGCGGATTGCCGAACAGCCGACAACCCGGCCGGACGTTCGGGGGTCCCGCAGCTCGAAACCGGGACCCCCTCTGGGGTCCTTACAAGTACCTTTGTGGCCCTGACAAGGGCCCTTTGGAGCTTAAGGGGTCCTGCAGCTCGAACCGGGACCACCCTCCCCGGCACTTCTAAGGGCCTTTGCGGCACTGATAAGTGCCTTTGTTGGGGGTCCTGCAGCTCAAACCCGGAACCCTGGCAGCTCTTAAAAGAGCCCATGGGCAGCATCTTCTGTCTTCTATCTGGTGACACCAGCTTCAATGAGGCCACCAACCCCAAGAAGTACCCCTGCGGCCACCAGGGGTACCTCAGGCGCCGGTGGCCTCAACGAGGCCTATGTTACCGGCGTCTTGATCCGATGCAACATCTTTAGGCTAGTGACACCTGAGATCGCCGATACCAGGCAGGCTCACTACGGCCAACAGTGAGCCCACTGGCACCGCTGGCCTCAGTGGAGCCGATGTTGCTACTCACTTCTTTTTTCTGCCATTACATGGTTTACATTAACCAATCAGATTTCAGAAAATTGGAAAATCTGATTGGTTAATGGAAATGGAAACCAAGCATTGAAAAATGTACCAATCAGAAACGGATAAGGGTTTTCTGCAAACCTATATAAAGAGGTGCAAACCTCTGCGGAGCTCAGAAGTTATCGCAGAAGAAAAGAAGATGAGTTATGGCAGAAGAAAGAAGATGCCAGTAACATTGGCCTCTTTGAGGCCCCCAGCACTGCGGAACCCCTTAAGTTTCAAAGGGCCCTTGTCAGGGCTGCAGGGGCCCTGATAGGGCAGGGGAGGGGGGTCCCGGTTCAAGCTGCGGGACCCCATAAGCCCCAAAGGGCCCTTGTCAGGGTCACAAAGGTCCTTGTAAGGACCAAGGAGGGGGTCCCAGTTTCGAGATGCGGGACCCCTGATAATCGGCAATCCACGAGCGTCCGTTTTCGGGATTCTCCGGCCATTCAGGGATTTTCAGAAGTGGCTGTACGAGGCCTGCCAAACATTCGAGAATTCTTGAATGCTTGAGAATTTTCAAAATAGTCCCGCTAGTCCGGAAAATCGAACTAGTTCGAACCCTAACTAGTTCAAATAGTTTGAGTTCGTCTTAACTCATAAAGTTCGAGTTCTAGTCCATCCCTAGTGCTGCGGCAACCGTTAACTGCAATAGCGCTCTTTTGCAACAATCCAGAATGGGTTCACTCTGTAAGTGCACTGATTTAATGAATAAATTGGCTTTGTTTGCGAAAGTAACTCTGAAGTTAAATTTCTACAAAAAAGCTGTACTAATTCAATATTAAAAAGGGTTGTGCAGCTTTAAAATAGGCTTTTTGCTCTGATGCTTTTTTTTTTTTAAGCTGTTTGAAAATGTATAAATAGGGTATCTAGATGTAAATAAATAATGATACAACAATTATATTCCTTTAACATTAAATTAAATGGCATATAGAAATATACCCATTTGTTGCAGTTCTAAAACAACCAACCTTTCCATTAACTACTTATGTTGCGGAAAAGTTAACTTTTCCTTTCAATATAATATATAATTAATTATATATTTATTATCTAATAAAAGACAGGAAAGTCTTGCACAGCCAACTTATTATTAATTTTATCAGTCCCATACCCAAGCCTGTAAAAAAAAAAATCAATCTGCTTATGCATTAGGATTACACAGGCAGATACAAGGTTTGCTGACTTGTATCATTAAATTAAAGTTGAGAGGTATGGCTATTAATGCAGGCAAAAGTGTATTCAGTGTTATAGAAATAGAGATTGGTAAGTTTTTTTTTCATCAGTAGTTTCGTGGAACTTATCGAAATTCTGAAAATCTGTTTAGAACCCAACTGAAGCAGAATTTCTACTTTTCAAATCATATTATAATACTTATAATACTTTTTGTGAATTTTCGATATTTTGATTTTTGAACTTTTGGAATCTCCCAAGCTGTTCCAAAATAAAACCATGTTAATTTTAAAACTAGGACTCCTCTATATTCAGAAAGTTATATTGCTAAAACGTTTTAGCAGGCAGCAAAAGCTAGAGGTAGCAAGATGTTGTATTGTATAAAGAGGGGAATAGATTCAAGAGAGAAAATACTATTCTCTCTCTTTAGAAGGCACTGGTAAAATGTCAATATTTTAGATTCTGGTTGCGCAATTTACTCAGGCCGTATATATTTAAAAGGAAGAAAAACAAAAGAGAAAATAACCTCTAATTAAAACCAAGTAGTTGCATCCATTAAAATCAGTTTAATAATTGATAAATATTAAAAATAAAAACACTAACTCTTTGGATGGTAGAGTTCCTCTGCAGTCAATCCTTCAGTGTGTTGCTATTATTCCCAGTTAAAAGCATACCATAAAAAACTTGGGCTGGTCCACGCTTTAACAGGGTTATTCAATAAAAGTTCTTATCGATAAAAATGGTGCTAATTTTGCCCCAACCAATCAGATGTTAGCTTTCAAATGCTAAATAAGATCTGATTGGTTGGGGCAAAATTAGCACCATTTTAAACAATAAGAACTTTTATTGAATCTCCCTGTATGTTTCATAAAAAATGTATGATGATACCACTTAAGAGATTTTAAAAGCAGTAAATATCATTTTAAGATCAGTTAAAACAAATAAAAAGATAAAATCCAGTGATATTACTTTAAAATGGCAGTAGGTATCATTTGAAAGCAATTCATAAATAAAGAGCAACGCGTTTCACCAATTATTGGCTTCCTCAGGATCAAAATTTCAGTGACAGGATGGTGTTACCCTTTTAATAATCAGAATTCCCGGGCTTTTTAGACCAGAATGCGTTCCATCTGTGGACTATCTATCTGTTCATCCATACTCAAAATCACATGGTCGCGGCCTATGTGTTCCGACGGTGGAATGCATCTCCTCTCGGCCGCCATCTTGGATTATCACCAGATAGAACAGGGGCTGAAATAAGGGCTCCTTACAAAAATCAAGCATTCCAGCGGTCAGACCCTAAACCTGATAGGGCAAAATGATGTTAACGCACTAGGAATGAGGGGGACTATAAAAGGACTATACATATATAGGAGTATACATATACTTTCTGTTTAAGAGCTCCCTCATAAGGTGGATGGTGGACAATGCAGGTGACAAGGACCATAATCAATACTTTAATACTTTTTTTTATATAAAACATAAAGAATGGATAAAGTGTGTATATATTATTTATTAATTATTAGACTGATTTTAATAGATAGAACTACTATATACCTCACTGGCCCGAGTAAATTGCGCAGCAAGAATCTAAAATATTGACATTTTTCCTATAAGAGTGGATTAAACTGGGTTTTGCTGCTATTCTAAGCCACTGAGGACATTGATACCCCATTTTGGCACTGAGAAAGACTTCTTTTTACACGTAAGGCACTGGTAAAGCCTCATTGTGATAATGTGGTGCAGTTTTGGAATGCCATATACAAAAGGGACATCCTGGAAATGGAAGCAGTTCAGAGAAGGGCAACTAAAATAATAGGAATGAAGGGGCAGGCAGATTAGACAAGTTAGGGCTGTTTATATTGGAGAAGTGACGTTTGCATGGGGATATGATCACTTTATACAAATATATTAATGGGCCATTCAATAAACTCTCTGGTCTTCCAGCAGATGTGGTAATGGCAAGTTCATTGACTAGCTTTAAAAGTGGCCTAAATAAGTTTCTAAAACTAAAAAATATTGAGAATTACTGGAATTAATACATATACTGCAGTTCTGGTTGATCTAGGGATACTTTTCGATTGTTGGTTGGAATCGGGAAGGAACAACCCCCCACCTTTTTTCTTTAGCTGGGTTTTTTGCCTTCCTCTTGATCAACTATTAGAACGGTGAAAAAGGTTGGACTTGATGGACATATGTCTTTATTCAACCTCAATTACTATGTTAGCAGTATAACTTCTCACAAATTGCATCTAGAAATAAAAACCAGAGCTTACTTTAAAGGTAAGCCTGAAGTTTTTTTTATATAACCATTATTTTTTGCGACCACACCCCGCTCAAGCTTGTAAAATTGGGACAGTGACAGCAACCAGCCAGGATAATGCAGTGCTCATTAGTGTCTAAATTTGTACTGAAATGTAACATGTGGAGAACCTTCCCTTTTAATGAGTATTTATGGTTTATGCCGCATTTTCCTTTAAACTGATTATTAACCTTTTGAGCGCTTCCTAGCCTTTGTTATAAGTGTCTTATGGATAAATATTTTGTGGAAAATACTAAAATTTTATGATTTAAGAAATGTTTTTATACACGTTAAACATTTTTAGTACCTTATTTATAATGTACATTTTAATTCTTTTACAGGTGCCTTAAATGTGCAGATGCTCCATGTCAGAAGAGTTGTCCAACTAACTTGGATATAAAATTATTTATCACCAGTATTGCAAATAAGGTAAATATATTTTAAAGTTGTTGTTTTATTTTTAAAAGTGTTACACGTGCACAAATTCACACATAGAAAATGAACTTAGTGGCTATACTGCACTAAAAACCTTGTAAGGTGCAAGATTGCCAAAGATTACCTTTGATTAGTCAGTCAGTACAACTACTTTTGCTCCAGTTAGGGCACAGCCACCGGTGCGATTGCTTGTGCAATTTTGACGCGTTTGCGCTTTTTTTCTTTAAAGATAGGGAAAGGCATGTGATTGCGCATAAAAATGCAGATCACATGCGTTTGCGATTCGCAAACGGATGCGCAATCGCAAAGCACCCAAAATCACACAATTTTGGTGCATTGCCACGATTACAATGTTAGAAAAATAAACGTGAGTGCAAATGCATCAAAATCTTACTAGTGTGGCCTATTCCTGAGCCAGATAAACAACAGGAAAAGAACAAAAATAAACAAAACCTGTGCACTTTAGCTTGTTGTTTTTCTTTACTGAAAGACTGAACTGCTAGAGCTGTCTTTAAAGTGGTATGGCTAATTACCGAATTAATATATTAATATATCCCTCTGTTCCTCACAAGGAAATCTTCTCCACAAACCTCCAACATACACTGCTGTCCCCCACCTTAAACCATTCACTCTTGCTGCTCCCTACCTTTGGAACTCTCTCCCTCTCTCGCTTCACCTGGTGACATCCATTAATGCTTTCAAATCTAGACTGTTATCCTACCTTTCTGAGCATCAGCACAACAAATGATTGTTAGCCCTTTTGAGCACTTTGTACCCATCCCCCCACTTGTATCTGTATGTTGTCCCTCCCACCTAGATTGTAAGCTCTCCGATGCAGGGATTTCATTCGTAATGTGTCAAGGCTGCACTTATGTCAAATTATTACACATAATTTATATATATGTTTTCTTAACTGATATATGAACTTGTATTTAATTTAATTTTTTTAAATTTTTTTAATTGCTTGCACTTATCCCCTTTTTTGTATACTCAGTATTTTATAATGTACAGCGCTGCGTACCCAAGTGGCGCTTTATAAATAAAATTATAAATACAAATAGGGTGACCATAATCAAGTCAACATTTAATTAGTTAATCGTCTCTTGATTAGCTGGGTGATAAACACCTTTCAATAAAAGAAGCTGCAGCTCTTTTTCTACAATTCCACAATTCTTCACAGTTTTTCTGTTAACAGTTTACTGAGGCTTCTTTCACACATATATACGATAAGATATATTCGATAAGATACTGTATGTAAAAATGGTATTTGGCTTACACAAAGTATCTTAGTTCATCAAGCATGGAGCGAGTAAGTTACCCGTAAAGTTGGTTCTTTCCTTCTTCTTGTTGTCTCATTCTTCCCTTTGTCTCCAAATCTGTACTCCTTGATATATCTTGCAGACCCTCAGAATGTGTCTCATGGACGCTGCCTAAACATTATATGAATATTCTGTCCCCACCTAGGCCCAAGAAATCAGTTCAAACCAGAAAACCGCATCACAGGCCTATTACCATACTATGTCATGCCTAGTGGGTGCAGTTAAAGGTGAAATTTCACCCAATTAAGGAGAAATCTCGTTATATTAAATCATAGTACGCAGGTGCTGGGCAGCATAACCCTTTCACATTGCGATGCTTGTTGCACAGCTGTCTATCCAAGACTTTGAGTATTTGGTTATTTTATGGTATCTCGCCTTGGTAATTCTGGCTGAACCCAGGGAAGTGAAAATATATAAACATTTCTATATAGCAGGACTTACTAAGAGATCTTAACCTCATCTTACATATGTTCAATCATTTTAATTTTAATTAGCTTATTAGATAAAACTATATAGCGACTGTCAGTCAAAAATAAGTTGATCACAGAAAGACAAATGTGAATTGATGTTTAACTGCTCATATTCTTTAGATTCAATTCTGTACTGATTATCCAGCAAGTGTGCATGCTTAATACAATTGAAAAAACTGTCAGATGCTTTTCTGACCTGATTAATCAAGGTTTCATTGATTTTTCACTTTATCATTCATTTTCATGTTTACATGTTTATCGTTTGATTTTGGTATTCTTTAATGTTGGGCTGTCACTGAGGGCATGATCAGTAGAAACATTTTTTTACATTTTGTCAGAAAAATCCTATTAGTAGGAGGTGAAAAGATTGTTAAACCATTGACAATATTAAAGGGCATCTATAGTGAAAAAACACATTGCCCCATTGCAATGTTAAATTCATGTACTGCCTTTATCCTACCTCTGTCAGTCACTTTCTTTTTTCATGGTGTCAGATCTCTGTGCAGCACTTCCCCCTTCCCCCTCCCGACAAGCTTATCATGTGCAGTAGGAGTTAAAAGTTCAATATCCAGAAAAACACACCCATGCACAGTGGCCAATAGAAAGCAAGCTGTCCTGGAGACAGTGATCTCTCCGTGTCCTGCTGCAATACGATCTCCCTCTTTGTGACCCATCATCAATCAGTGAAAGCTATTAAGAAGGGGGGTCAAGTGCAGCCTTATCTCTGCAGTCAAAGCTTCTCTGCAGTCAAAGCTTCTTCTCTCCCACTGCTAATGTTCTTATCTTTGTGTTTCTTACAGAATAAGGAGGGACTTAAGCAGGGAAGAGGGTCATGTCACAGGATTTGATTGATAGTACAAGTAGGAGTAGGGGAATGCAATCACTTATTCTAATTTGTGTATCTCAGGACAGAGAGGGACAGAGAGGGAAAGTAAAAACACTCTGGGTGTTGGGGGGAATTATAGAACACATGGAAAGAAAGAAAAAAAACTTAATTTTCCCACTATAGATCCCCTTTAACTAGAAGGGATAAGGCTTTAAAGGAAATAACTAAATGACCTCCCAAAGCCACAATATTTTGCCAAATGATGATAGAATAAGCTGCTATTTACTGCAGTGCCCTGCTACCCCTTCCAGGCTGCCATGGAGAAGGAAAACATTGCTAGGTGTAGCCACTTATTCTATCATCTTTCAGCAGAGTAAGCATTGTGGTTGAGGTGCTGCTCTAGCTATGCACATTTTTTATTTAGGGTTGACATACCCTTTAATTCTGGTTTTAAAGTAACACGTTAACAAATCTCAGGGAGATGCAATATCCCTCAATAGGGGAAAAATAAGTGCAAAACCCACACTAACCAATGTTACCGGTTTAGTGAGGGTTTTGTACTCATTTTGCATTGCCTGCGCTATTTCCAAAGACTTTGAAATAGCGCTGTGCAAGGGATGCAATAAATTTAGCGATGATTATTACGCTTGGTTTTTGCACTAAAATTAAGCCCTTTTTAAATGTGGCTTTAAAGCCATGCAAAAGATCGCAACATACTGCTCACATTCACAGAATGCAATGACAGTTGCAAAGTGGTTACTACATCGAGGGAACAGATGCAGTAAATTGCAATAGGGAAATTTATTGCATCTCCCCCCTCTGTAGTGTAGGGTGGAAACTAAAGTGGCAAATGGAGTAACATTGCAAACCCTTTTTACTGGAAGCATAATACAGTACCTCTCCACAAAGTATGTGGAACTGCAGGAAATAATTGTGATCTAGTTCTTAAATTAATTTGAGAATTTTTACATATATCTCTAAACTATTTTATTATATTTATTAATGATCTAAGGCGTATGGTGTTTCATAATTAGCTTATAACTAGATGCAGCGTAGTAAATACAAACCAGAATGTTAATTAGCTGGGGAAAAATATGTTATTGATGGCTGGAAAGGAAACACCAAATTAGATTACATAGAGCAGGAATGTCAGCAAATTTGTGAAGTAAAAATGAACACACTATTTATACACAAAACCCATTGTGCAAAACGTTTCTGAGTTGTCATTAAAGGAAGCTATTCAAACAGGACACAATGCCAAGTTGCTGTAGAAATTGCAATTAAGTTACTGGCATCCATCGAGAACATTTTTGCAAAGGACAAAAATGTAATTGCCTCTTTACAAATCTTGAGTCATGCTACATTTTGAATGCAGCCTTCTGATTGGAGGCACCAACATATGAAAAGGCATTTAAGAGTAATTTAGTGGTGCAACAGCATTGTTAGTTTAAAGAAATCAGGCATTCTTTTCCATTAACAAAAGCAGTATATATTAAAACAAAAAATAAAATAACTAATACACATTTTTGATGAACTGATAAAAACTGTTTTTATTTAAAGGACATACTCAGGTGGGGAGAATCAATCCCACCTCACTGACATAGGTACTTTACATTTAAAAATATATATATTTTTATAGTTTAGTTGTCCTTCAACATTTTGGCAAAATATGAAAATCAGTCCATGGAATCTAACCTGCAACCTCATGTACTCTAAAAAGCAAAGCCTTTTTTACCATTATCAGCTGCCATAAATAAAGTCAGTACTGTAATGTAAACCAAAATTAAAGCAGTAAACTTAGTCATTAGACTAGTTTATATTGCTTCATAAGTAAGCCAGGGGATTTAAAACTCTGACCACATGGGCTATGTGTTTCTTTGCCACCAGAACTACCACAGAGTAGATAGGTACATTTAGAAATTTTCAGGTTCAATAAAAGTGTTGCTAATTTTGCCCCAACCAATCAGTTGTTAGCTTTCAAATGTTAAATAAAATCTGATTGGTTGGGGCAATTTAGCACCATTTTTAGCAATAAGAACTTTTATTGAATCTCCCTAAAGGCACGGGCACACTGCACCGCAAACGCGATCGCACACACAATCACACATGATAGGGTGTGCGACTCTGCTGAGTTTGCGCATGCAATTTCTTCATCTGAGATACGAAATTGCATGCAATTGCGCTTTAAAATGGTGATTGCATGTGATTGCATATCGCAAACGGAATCGCAATCGTGTTGCTGCGATTGCTGTATTAGAAAAAAAATGCATGCATAAGCGCAAAAAAATTGCAACACTATGGCCTAGCCCTTAATCTTTTGAACAGAAAAAAAAATGACCGTAAAATCAGCTGACTATTTTGTATTATCCCAGGCTGTCAGTAATGCAGAGAAAAAAATTGCAGGGTAACAAGCAGTTTTTAAAGGGCTTCTATATTAGTATAGAGACATCTGTATAAAAAATATGTGCATAGAGACAATGAATAGTGGGGACAATGCTAATAGCTGCCCATGCTCACAAGACAACAACATTCTTCTTAGTTATAAAATCTCAAATGTATGTAAATGAAACCTACTAGAGAAGAATTACATACCATCCTATTCTTCATCCCGAACGTCCATTTGACCAGGAGGAAGAACTGTCGGCAGTGGGAAAAATTGTTACGCCTGACAGTTTGACATGACCAATTGTGTGGTCCATAGAGGCCCACACGATCGGTCGTGGAGTTCCAACACTCCCGATCATTTGTTCTTCCTTTTTTGAATAACGAATGGTCGGACAATGTAAAGCCAGCTTTACATTGTATAGGTGTTCTTGGGTGAAAAGCTTTCACATTAACAAGGAGATTCAATAAAAGTTCTTATTGTTTAAAATGGAGCCAATTTTGCCCCAACTAATCAGATCTTATTTAACATTTGTAAGCTTACATTTGATTGGTTGGGGCAAAACTAGCACCATTTTAAAGGGCATCTATAGTGGGAAAATTAACTTTTTTTTCTTTCTTTCCATGTGTTCTATAATTCCCCACAACCCCCAGAGTGTCATCACTTTTTTCAGATTCCCTCTCTGTCCTGAGATACACCAGTTAGAAGAATACGTGATTGCATTCCTCTACTCCTACTTGTACTGTCAATCAAATCCCTGTGACGTGATCCCCCCTCCCTGCTCTGTAATAAACATAGAGATAACAGCATTAGCAGGGGGAGAAAGGTAGCTTTGATGTTAGATTTAAGGCTGCACTTGACCCCCCTTCTTAATAGCTTTCACTGATTGATGATGGGTCACAAAGAGAGAGATCGTAAACTGTACTGATCTCCTTCTTCCGTGTCTCCAGGACAGCTTACTTTCTATTGGCCACTGTGCGTGGGTGTGTTTTTCAGGATGTTGAACTTTTAACTCCTACTGTACATGATAAGCTTGTCGGTTAGCCGGAGCTGAGACATGGAGGAGGTAACAGAGGGGAGGGAGAAGGGGGGAATGCTGCACATAGATCTGACACCGTGGTTAAACAGAGTCAGTGACAGATATAGGATTAAGGCAGCACAGAGTACATGAATTTAACTTTGCAAAGGGGCAATGTGTTTTTTTCACTATAGATGCCCTTTAAAGATAAGAACTTTTATTGAATAACCCTGTAAGATTTTAAAAATGTAAGTTTAATTCTCCTTTAAGCTTCTGATAAATGTTAATGGTGATGGTGGACCTGCCTTTTAAATTAATAAAACCTTTCTCAAACTATTTTAGCAGCAAAACGTGTCTTAAAGTCCTAATTTATAGTTTTATTAGGTTCCCATGATGTAGGAACCACATTGCAACCATTATTACATTTTATGAACCTGAGTGATAAGTTGCACTATTTTGCAGTTTTAAAGCCTCAATTGAAGATGCAAAAACCATTAGTAAGAGTATTGCATTTCCTGCACTGCGCTACTTCTAAAGATCTTTGGAAATGGCACAGGCAATACAAAATAAGTACAAAAGCCATGGTAACCAAATAGTACATTAGTAGCGTGTTGCATCTTCCTCAATGTGCTTTCAATCAATCAATTCTTATATTTGAAACTTAGTGATTTGATTTGGGATTTAATCATGAAATTTTATTAAGAATTATTTAATTAATAGATGGAAATCCTTTTAGATTGTGTGATTTCTCAGAGATGTCTCAGACCGTTTTGGCCAGATATCCCAGAACTGACTTCCAAATCACAGACTTGACATATCTTCCATTATAGCACAAATTACCTCTTGAGATCTTTCCAGATCTCTAGCATTTAATAACGTCAAAGGTTGCTAAGCTGTCTTTTTATTATCATTACATTGTAGCGAAACAGGTGATACTCACTGCTGGAGATGTTTGTGCTCACGCCAAGTATTTAATGTCAATTTGGAGTTGAGTTTTGACATAAATACATGCAAATTAAAAACATGTTTTTTTCAATCAGTTGCTGCCCCTAACTTGAATTCCACTTTTGAACAAAACTTTTATCTTAACAAAAAGCTACAATCCTTATGCACTGTATGTAAAACACTTTTTTTATTTCAGCAGTCCTTCATATGTTCTTTTACTTTCACATAAACCAACAATTAAAGGCTTCTTTGGAAGCAAAATGTGTCTATTTCTGTATAAGGTTTGTAGATTGCTCAGCTTTGACAGCTTAGCAAACAAATAGCGTTAGTATTCAAATATCAGTATTTAAATGCTTCCCCCTACTGAATGTTTTAGGAAAACTGTCTTCATTGGACTAATGGGTGAAGCAAGTTCTTGTTCATTTTAAGATTTTCTTATTAATGCTTTTTGTTGCTGATAAATTTAAATGTACCTCTTTCTTAAAAATGTATATGATGTATATGATGGTTTATGTACCGCAGAATATTTTCATGAATAAAAGCTTCAATTTAAAGGCATGCCCAATTCTATAAAATGATTCTGGCAGCCTGTCAGTCCTACTTTATACAGCCAATCTGTTCTAGTGCTTCAAAAGAAAACGTTCTAGGACAAATCTTCTATGAACACCATGCCCATTCCCCCCAAGCAACTGCCCTCCTCCGATATTGCCAACTTCATTTGGGGTTGCGAACTAGGCAGGGCTTTTGTCCTTGCAGCTATATTAAGCAATGAGAGAGGTGGGCAGAATAATAAAAAGAGAGAATAATCCACAGGCAGCAGGTATTTCATAGAGCTTTAGAAGGTTCAACCATATGAAGAGGGCACACCAATCCTCAAACTTGATAATAAAAGTAGAATCACACAGGAACCAAATTTTTATTGCTTCAGTGATTATTTATTGGAGATGTTGCACAACATGCAGGGCGGTTTCTAGCCATTTTGGTGCCCTAGGTGCCCTCCCACCTACAAGCCCCCCCCCCCAAAAAAAAAAAAAACTTGGCCTGTCAAAATACAGCTCAGTTTCTTGACACTGTTCACTGCTGTTGTTCTTTATAGTTCGAATGCTCTTTACTAGTTGGTAAGAGGCGTCATCTGTACCAGATGAGGCGGGCATGTATACATATGTTTGTGCGTATGCAGCGACACTGGCCACCAATGAAATACTAATTTGAAGGACAGGATAGGTTTCAGTGGATGTGCAGTATGTAGCACCAGTGTTCTCCCCAGAAATTGTTTTTCCAGCCTGGTAGGGCAGAACAGGGAAATTTGTTGAGATCTGAGATGTTAAACTCTTTCAGTGCCAGCAGATTTTACTAGTATTGGCATTCATAATTTCAGTGCCAGTACTTTCCGGGGTTTTGGCATTAACCGTTTAGTGCCAGGCATCAGCTAGGAAGAGGTGCCCGCTGATGGGGGAAAATAGTACTAACTTTTAGCGGGAGGTGGCATAAGCGTTCTGGGAAACTGAGGGAAAACCTATGAGGAAGTGCTATGAAACGCATCAGGTTCCCAAGTTTGCTGCTGTTTTTAGATGTAACTTCAATAATATGATCTTTTAACTTACCTGATGGAACTTGAGTGGTCCCGTTTTGTTCCTTGGTGATACCGGTAGAGTGTGTCTCCTTCTTTGGATTGACTTGGAGCTGAAGTGATGGGCTCAGGGCTGCTGCATCTGGGCCAAGGATACATTGGAGTGAGTACACCTGCTTTTCATTTTATTGTGAAATCTGATGTGGAACTTCGTTAGTGCTGGGTCTGGGGCTTATGCACCCAGACCAGAGAAGCTCTAAGGTGGCTATTGCTGCTATTTACTATATCTGCACTTTAAAGGGCAACTGTGGTTTCAAAACAAGTGAGGGTTAAATGAAAGCCTGCAGTATTTCCTTTAAAATAAACAGACAATCACATGGCTGGGGCCTGTGAGAAATTTAATTGCAGTGAATATTCAAACTTCCTGTTTACAGCAGGTTGAGTGACATCACAGGACCTTTGCTATGCCCCTCCTCCCCAGGGGAGAAGCATGCTCAGTTAAGACTTAATGCTGGGGAAATCAGGAAGTACCTGGGGGGAAAAATTGACAGTTGAGAAGGGAAGCCTATTAATGTAGGCAAAGGCTGATCACATGACTACAAGCTGGTCACATGGCTGAAAACAGGAAGTGTTCAACCAGGAAGTAATATTGCTGAACCTTTCCAGCAATAACTTCTCACAAAATGTATCTAGAGATGAGATTTAGGTTTTATTTTGAAGGTACAATGGAAGGCTTTTTATATAATTCTTACTAGTTTGTAAGAATTTGAGACCACAGTTACCCTTTAATTTTTGCCTATATTTCAGTGTGTACGCTATTTTAGCCTCGGGGATCAGTTTCCCGGTAGAGCCCCCGCTCCCCCCTGTTTTTTGGTGTATAAATTTCTGGGAAACAGATGCTGCAGTTGGTTGGAGGTCCGGAGAGTATCACGGGATATCCAATTCTGACCAAACCGCAGAGCATGCACTCACGCCACTACAACTTCCATTGCATGGACCTAAGGACTGCGGTCGTGTTTAATGGACTTTTGGAGGCTTTGTGAGTATGATATGCCTCAACTGTGAATCTGTAATACAGCTGATAAGTATCCTGTGTTCTATTACCTACAGTGGCTCTTAAACAGCATAAGTGAAACCGTGTGAATTCTGGATTACAAGTGTGCAATAATATTAGTAACAGTGACTGTCACCTGCTCGAACCTTTTTTCCCAGTACCCCTCGCTTACTTAGTCACTAATAGAGGCCTTTACTACCCCCCACCAATGTGTGGCCGCTTCCAATGACTTCTTTGTGTCCCTTTCCAAACCCTTATATATTATGGACTAGGATTACTTACCTGTTATTTGGAACATTACAGGATTGGAACTTTTTATCCTATTTGGGATGCTTTTCTTGTTATTTATGACTGTCTTTTTTCAGAGATAGTAATGGGTTTTTAGTTATTGTTATCAGTGAGGTTTTATCGTGTGGGGTTTGTGCTTTGGGTAAGAATTGTTTAAGTACATGCAATAAAGTTAAGTATTTTGTAGACATTGTGTGTTTGTGAACTTTAGCCACCATAGTTATAGTGTGTGGGTTTACTATTACTGAGAGCACCTCCCAGATGGACGATGAAAACACTCAACTCCTTTGATTATATTTTCAACTAGTGCTTCTTTTTGGGATTCTTTAGGAGGACTCTATCTCCAATCTCTCATATGGTTATTCAAAATGACTGTTATTGGATTGCTTGTTGCGAGTGTTTGAAAAGATTTCAAACAGATGTATATATCTTAAATCCCATATTAATTTAATTACAGTAGTTAGTGTGACTTTAATAACATGTTTTGATACTCTTTGTGCATTGACCCCTGTATGTTTCTGATAACAATCCTTCCTTGAGTGCCACTCCTTCCAACACCATATAGCCCAAAATAGGAGTATCAATCAAGAAATGGATAATTCAAAACAACTTGTTCCATCAACAGGCCAGGCGTAAAAATATCATTGTACAGTTTCAGTATACTTTGTCTGATTTCATTAAACATTCTATGTAAAAAATAGTTTAAAAATGTTTTTAAAAATCTGGTTGGTTCTACACCCTGTATTTCAGAAATATGATATGAGACCAGAAGTTTGTCAGAGTAACTCATTGTTTCTTTTTTGGTGCCAGTGTCATGTCAATGGGGGCAAGATCATTGACACCAGGACAAGATTCCTGGCTTGAAAGCATCTACCATTGCTAGGGCTTTGTGCCTAATGAGCAGGGGAATGCTGTCAGCACTCTGCGCTTTGCATGGGGGTGTGAAACACTCTTTGAATTGGAGACTGGATAGAGGTGGGAAACAGATATGATGAACAAATAGCCTGTTTAGTTCTATGGGCAGGAGAGGGGTAAGCAAGTGGGGGAGAAAAGTCCATTTTTGTTCAATAGCACTTAGCAGTCCACCTTTGTGTGTAGGTAAATTTTTGATAGAGGAAATAACTATTCAGTTGCATATTGGCCAACAATGATCTAGCATCTGCACAGGGCTTTATGTCCCAGAAACTGTCAATTTAAATAATTAATCACTTAATGTCTTTACATGTGATATGTCTGTATGGAATCTATAAAATCTTTCGCAACAGAATACTCTCCAATTACGTTCACTTTCAGTTTTAAAGGGCAATTATCACTACCCAAGTCCCCCCACTCCAGTAATTAATTTTCCTTTACATCTCTACTTATTTATTACAGGGGATACAACATAGATTATAGGAGAATTCCATTTCCCCCCTGGTTAAATTAAACTGGGCATGTTTAAAAGGGAGGAAGAACTTCAGGATTTCTATACTGAAAATGTGTAGTTTTAATAAAGAGTTTTAATTGGTAATTTCTGGTCTATATGGAAAAATGTATTTTAGGTGGGAATTGAAGAAAAGAAAGGGAAATAGACTTTGCAAGTATATAATGTTATCCCAATATTGGTGAGAGCAATATGTTGTAGATTTAAAACTGTTTAGGAATTAGACAATATTGAAGATAAGCAGATAGACCATTTTATTTGTGTTAGGTTTAATTAGAATGTTTGTTTAGTTTTCTCCATTTATGATGTAAACAATCTTGTGCCACATAGATGAAAGAATGTGGGTGGTTTGTAGAGTTAAAACAGCATTACAGGTGATCTGTAGATCTAACGGTTTAGGCAAGGAGAAGGTGAGTAGAATTGTCCTTTACTGCATGTAAAAACTCTTTCTTTTCAAACAGACCCAAATCATTTTGAAGCATTTTATCTTTAAATCTTCAGCTCAACATAGATCATATTGGAAAGAACATATTAGACTTTATTAGAGTGATTTAAGGCTTGCTTGCCTTCGGTTGGAACAATAATGTACTGAGTGTGAAGTTTAAAATGGAAAAATCTTAACACAATGGTGACACTTGTCAAGTCTGAAACCATTTTCTGTCTTTATTAAGAATAAAATCCTTGAATTAGGTACTTATAATGGTGTTTTAATCACCAGTAATGTTATCCAAAAATATAATTTGCTTTTCTTTTTTTATGAGAAAGTAAGCTTTCATTTGATTTGACACAAAGGGGAAGGGAAATTGAATTTTAAAAATCCATTTAGCTGGCACTTTTGGCTACCTACCAAAATTAGTTCTTTCAGCCTAGGGAAATAATAAAGAAAAGTTAATAATAATAATTTTACCATGTCTGAACCCGATATAACAATGCAGTAACGCATCCTAAATTATAACCTCAGAGAGGTACAACAGAGCTCACAGTTTTATGCTGGGCACACAATTTTTCATCCCGACCGAACGTTCTCCTCTAGCAAATGGTCGGCTGAAATGAATCACTGGCTGATATTTACGTGTATCGGTCAGTCAACCTAAAAAATTGCATGGTGTGCACCCAGCCTTAGTTTCTAATCACAAGGGTTTGGATTTTAAGGTAATTGAGAGAGCTAAAAAAAAGGCTGTGTTTCAGCTTGTTGTTTAAATGCATTCATAAAAGAAAAATTGTATGAGAAATGTATTTAGATAGATTTGATATTTTATTCTATTATCGAATAGATACTATATAAGTCAGTGATTTCAAATGGTTGCATGTTATTCTGATTACACAGGTCTAAAAAGATGTACCAACCAGTGCTTCTGACCACCCATATTAACTGCACATTTATCCACATGTACTGTAATAAGCATGCTTTACACTGCAAGCTTTAGCAACTATGTATTAGGGTGTGAATAGCAGTTACAGTAGAGTACAGTAAAGTTATGCTGATATAATTCTAAAGTCTGTTTTTATCTCCACATGCAAATGATCTGCCAAGCTGAAAATCATATCGCTTTTCTATACTTCCTGCCCTGGCTCCCAACCGATTCTCAGTGATCTGTAACATGATTTGTATAGGGCCACAATTGACTGTGGGGCAGCTCTAAGGAAACCTTTAAAGGGCATGTCCACGATACCGGCAGCCGCAAAAGTGATTGGCTGAGATGCCATGTCTCAGCCTATCACTGTCACGGCTGCCATTCTGTGCATAAAAAAATCACAGGAGACAAGCAGAAGGCAGCGAGGGAACAAGGACTGGTAAGTATGTCCAGGGGTTGATTTCAAAAGTATAAACCTAGCAAGGTCTAGGTTTTTGGGTGTGTTCTGCTAGTAGACAAATATTAGTTGGAGGGGTGGACATGCCCTTTAAAACAAAAAACTGGTCAATTGTCGGTTACCTGCCGCCAACCCCAAATCATATATTGTGCTCTGTATTACCTGTATTACTAACCAGATATTTAAGGAAAAGTATTGTCCTCATTCTGGCAGAGTAAGTTGGCCCCTCCTTCCATGCAGTCAATCAAGGTTGTAACACTGAGATCACAGCCAATGATCGGCTGCTGTTTCATCTGCTGCCTTCTCTGCAAATGCTCGTGCTTAAAAAAAAAAAAGCTATCTGAGCAGAAGGAGGAGGCAGATATCTTTGCCAAAAAGGAATAGAACTTGTTGAATTTCTAATATAATAAACATGTTAAGCCACATCTAGATGTATAATACTGTGCACTTTGAAAACATAACAGTTCTATGTTACTGCTACAAAGTTGTAAAGTCACACACTAAGCAGAAAACACTATAAAAGCAAGCAGGGCCACGTGATGCAAAAATGTAACACTTGCAGCCCTGTACATTTTTGTTAAAAATACATTGTGGTAGGGCCAATAGATGCTGTTCACCCTAAGCATGGATAGATCTCACCCCATAGGCATCTGGATCATAATGAGATATAAATGTAATTTGAGGATCCAGTCCCAAATGTGTATAGATGGAACACGTCTTTATAGTCTGACCAGACTAGGAGCAGGCTTTACGTATATCCCCATCGTACATGGCTCTAAGGGACCAACCTACAAAGAGTTAGTGAGACCTACCTACCTAGATATATGATTACCGAAAAAGTATCATGTGAGGGAGCCTAAATTCAAATAGAAAGATGCAAAAAGCTAACAAGGGGGGCTAGACACATGGTCCAACACTTAGACTGCATGTTTCAGGAACAAACTTTCCCTTCTTTCATGTGACCCGGAAGAAGGAAAAGCTTATTTCCGCAAAATGTGCCACATGAAAGTCTTCAGTGATAGGGATATACTTTTTGGATGGAGCCTGCTCATAGTCCGGTATAGTAAACTGTATCTATTGGCCCTACCGCACTGATTCTTAATGGTCTATGGGACTTGTACCAAGGCATTTATTCTGACTATTCGATCAACCATGTTACCTTTGCAGTATTTTGCTTGAAATGGATTTAAGCCTTGGTCTCTTGATCTTTTAATGATGTATATATGCACTAAAATGTCTTTTTTGGCTCACCACACTGTGGATTGGACTTAGGCTTAAGGCAGTTTAGTGTCTCTGGACTTTGCAAATTTACCAAAATTCTATCCGTCAAAACAAAGTTTGGATGCCACAGAATTTCAGTTTTGATGGTTGAAATTCTGCACCAAAACCTGGGTCTGTTCCTACAACTCGCTGATGGAACAAACCCACGTGGGTTCATGTATCCTTAAAATAATATAGATAACTTAAATAAAAATGAGGCTTCATTTTTCTTTTCTTTAAGATCTTAGGGTTTCTATGTGTGTCTATGGAATAGGGAATGGGCCAATGAGAACACACATTGTCTTGCAATAGATAATTGCAATAGAAAAAAAATCTATTTGCTATATTAATGTTTCTAAAGTAATACTATAACTCACATTTTTAATTGTGCTTGGGATTATGCATTTTTACCACTCAATAGAGGTTTATAATGAAATGTTTAAGGAGCTATACCATTGATACCAAATGCTTCATATTTTTTTCCCCTGAAATAAAAATGTAATCATTTGCATGCAAGATTCGACTGTGTTTCTAAATGATCCATGCTGATACAAACCATGTCTGCTCTCCACTGATTATGGATGTCTATTTAAAACTCTGCTTCTGTTGTCTCGGTTACCAGAGTAGTCTTATTGACATTTTGATGAAGGGAAGCAGGGGCAAGCTTCATGCTTATTTAACTTATGTTAGAGAACAGCCTGGAGGAAAGTATGTGAGCAAGTATACGGCCTTGTACCCACCAAGGGAGAGAGAGATTCTGACAGTATAATTAAAAACATTTCAAATGCAACACTGTTTAGTCAATAGCATGATCTAAATGACAAATATATACTTGTACAAATATGCATATGAATAGTGGCAAAAAGGTGAAGACTTAACAAAATGTATGTATAAATATGTGAAATAAAATCTTGATGTTGCTGATATTTTCTACAGTATGTTGAGGTGATGTTAACAAAAATGATATTTGGTCCTAGAAAAAGGTGATTTAGCTTGAACATATCACCAGTATTTTGAAAATGTATGTATAGAGGGAGGCACATGCAAAACTTTACCTGCAAAAAAGTGTTTGATTGCTGCTTTGCATGATGACCTGTTTCGAGCATGTGTGTTATTTTTCAAGTGTAATTTTTTTTAATAACAGTGAGAGAACATATAACATGACCCAACTCCATCCCTCCATCATCATTGGTGATGACACATCATTTATTAAAGTATTAGTGTATCCATCTTAAGAGTCCATTTGTATGGAATAAAATCTAAGTATTAAAGTGACCAATGCTTCAAAAGTGGCCTTCAAAGAAAGTGTTTAAATTTCAAAGTGTATTGGTTAAAGGAATATTTCTCTGAAAAAGTGGCTAAACTGACTTCAGGTTTCTAACTATAGCATGCATTAGTGTGCATGTGCACTATAGTTAAATTAGTTAAATTGAAGCAGGAGGCATAAAAAGTGTCTGTTCTTGGCAATGAGTAGATTTTTTCCACCATATAGCTGTAGAATGGTATTCTGTCATCTAACCTTATGTTTAATAGACATATCTGGTGATAAATAAAATTCTAGTTGTAATAATTATCTATTAAAATGGTTTCAGGCTCCAGTAGTCATTTAATCCAGTCAGATTTAGAGCATCTAATCTCTTTATCAATATCCCTTCTCTTTGAAGGAGTTTTTCTTTCCTATCTTCAACTCTCTTAATAGGACCAATTATTTCCAATACTCTGCACTTTAATTGAGCACGATTATGCTTCTTTTCATAAAAATGCTTAGATACCGAGGTATCATATTGTGTACGCACCTTAAAGTTTGTTATACAACATTTGTGTTCCTGGATCTGCATCTTACAAACTACTTCATCTTACAACTACAAACTCAGTATTACTGATAATTCCCTTCTGATGGGCATAGATAATCCTTCAAAGTCTTCAATTTTCTATAACTAAAACCTGGCTACTCCCTACACCATTTATGGGGCTTTATCAGAAGGTTATATTGGCCAGAATATATGGAGGATTTGTTTGTTTTTCTTTACGCAGATGGCTTAACTGTGAAAACATTAAACTGCTTCTATCCTTAGCTTTTTCCTTCATTTTACTGGGTTTCAACAGCTCCCCTATATCTAGCTTCTCTACCTCCTGATATTGGGAATTCACCATCCCTTTATTATAGCCGCTTGTAAGGAATCTTTCTCTCAAAGTATCAGCTGTTATCCTAAAGAACTGTACCGAGCTTGATGTTAATTTTTACGCTTAAAAATTGCCCTTTAGGAATAGCTCTTATGACACTTCTGTTGTGAAAACTTGAAGCTAATAGGATATTATTTTTCTCAACAGGTTTGTGATATAAATTGTACTATTGTTTAAAACAAGTCCACAGAATAGATATGAGGGTTTCTAGACAAGATATCCAATGTATGCTATATGTAATTATTTAAAATCTAGTGGAGTGTTTCCCTGATTTATACACTAAGCCATTTAGCCGATAAGAGGTAGATTGCTTTGAAATAGAATACATAATAGTTTCTATTCATTTTGTTTCAAGTGCAAATATTAGATTGTAAATATGTGTTTCAAATTAAGATTATAGTTTAAAGTTAATGTATATGATGTGGTATTGTGCTCTTAAGCCTTGATCCTGAAAAAATGTCTTTGTCTTATAAGCAATAGATCAATAACAATATTTACTATTAACTTGAGCAAATAAGCACTATAATCTATGCACTCTGAATACTTTATTTTAAAGCATCTGTCATTTTAAAACTTGGACTTTAATCCATAGAAATGGACTCTTAAGATGGATACATTAGCACGTTAATAAATGATGTGTCATCACTAGGGATGGACTAGAACTCGAACTCAAGCCTGAGTTTGAGCCGAACTTTGAGTTCGGACGAATTCGAACTATTAAAATTATTTTGATTTTCCAGACTCGCGGGACTATTATCGATAATCCTCGAACACTCGAGAATTCTTGAACGTTCGAGGATTTTTCGAATGCTGAACGGCCGCACATTCGGGGGTCGCGCAGCTCGAAACCCCCCCCCCCCGGTCCTTACAAGGAACTTTGTGGCCTTGAAAAGGGGCTTAAGGGGTCCCACAGCTCGAACCGGGACCCCCCTCCCCGGCCCTATGAGGGCCTTTGCTGCATTTATAAGTGCACTTGTGGCCCTGACAAGGGCCCTTTGGGGCTTAAGGGGTCCCGCAGCTCGAACCGGGACCCCCAGTGAGTGGCTCTTAAAAGAGCCCTTGGGCAATGTCTTCTTTCTTCCATCTGGTGACACCAGCTCCACTGAGGCCACCGACCCCGAGAAGTACCTCTGCGGCTGCCAGAGGTACCTCCGGCACCGGTGGCCTCAATGAGGCAGATGTTACCAGCATCTTGATCCATCGCAATGTCTTCAGGCTAGTGACATCAAAACCACTGAGGTCGCCGATGCCAGGCAGGCTCACTGCGGCCACCAGTGAGCCCACTGGCACCGCAGGCCTCAGCGGAGCCGATGTTGCTAGCCGCTTCTTTCTTCATCCATCTACTGCAATGGCATCTGAGCTCTGCGGAGGATTGCACCGCTTTATATAGGTTTGCAGAAAGCCCTAATCCGTTTCTGATTGTCAATTTTTCAATACTTGGTTTACATTAACCAATCAGATTTTAGAAAATCCGAACGTTCGAAAGTGGCACACGGAAACCGGAAGTGGCGAACCTGTGCGCTATGTCCGGTTTTTATGCTTTTCCTCGCATACGGACGTGTTCCCTAGACCCTCTCCCAGGTCCCAGGAGCCTGTAAGGTAAGTTTACACTGTAATATTTCGGAAAGTTCATTTGAACTTTCAGAACTATTTACCCCCATTGACTTTAATGGGTCCGTTTTCAAACTTTCGAACATTTTAAGAAGTTCGAAAGGTTGAAAACGGAATGAACTTTCGAAAGTTGGGTCATCTCTAGTAATCACATGAAGCGCCATTGGTGGTTTAGGGGTGGAGTTGTGATATGTTATATGTTTGCTCACAGTGTTATTGAAATGTTTCACTTGAAAAAGAATGTAAAGCAGCAATAAAAAAAAATAATTTGCAGGCGGAAGTTTGGTATGTGCCTCTCTGTATACTTAAATTTTTTATTTAAAAGTGGATTTTAAAGTGTGGTGGGGCTGACTGGATCACCTGTATTTGTTTTAGGATCTCCCCATTATTTGTTTTATCTACATTATTGTTGCTTATAATGCGTCTTGTTGGTATTTTATACTTATTCCATTACCTTCCATTTACTATTCATATATTTTACAATTTTACATTTTGAGACATTTTAAATGCACCTGGACTTTAAATCTGCCTATAATATATTTTAAAGGAGAACTAAACTTAGTTTTTACTTAGTTTTTTAATGAGGGAGGGAGCTTTTCTACCCAGAACACCTATGCACACACAAATGGAATTCTCTAATTTTCAAGTTTTCATCAAATTTTGAAAATTTCCATTGAATGTTCTTATCATGAATATTGAAATATATTTAAATATTGAAAATAGGGTGTGGATCACTGAATACAAGTTACACTTGAAAATTCTGTTAAAAGTATTTTTTAAAGGTTTTTTAAAGATTTCTTTGTTGTTGCCAGTACTCACAGTTCACAGCCCATGTAGTCCTCAAAGATCCTTGAGAGCATGTGCACCTAACACCATGCCCCCTGACCCCTCTATACAGAAGCCAATAAAGTATCTGATAAGACTTTAAAAGCTGCTTGTTACCCTGCAGTTTAATTTCCAGAAAGTCTGAATTGCTAACAGACTTCTTGGGGCAATACAAAATAGTCAGCTGATTTTACCGTCATTTTTTTTTCTTCATTTTTTTGTGTGTGGATGCTCTGGTAGCTCAACATACAAAACCTCTGTTTTTAGAAACACAGCCCCTTAGGTCACAGGTTCAAATCTCCTGGCTTACTTATAAAATAATACAAATAATATACTAACTACTGCTACTGTTTATTACGTTTGCTTCCATTATGTTTCTATGAAATGATAAAGTTTCAACTGACTTTTTATATAGCAATACTATTGGGAGACACTTTGCTTTTTACGTAAAGGTTACAAGTTCAATTCCCCAGACTAATTTTTATTTTTTAATGAAATGTAAATATTTTGTTTCTTACATTCATGCTTGCTAAGAAATAAGCTGCAAAGATCTATTTATTCTTGTATGAAAAGCAAATGAATATATAATTTTTAGGTATTGTAGCATTTAAATATGTTTACAAAAAAAAAACTGCACTGTATCCCTGTTTTGTGTCAAAGGGAGGGATGGTCTCTGAACTGTAACATGATTAGCTGTCAGCTTCAAGGAAGCAAGGCTGCAGCTTCCTGTGAATGTATAAATAGCAATGGTAACTTACTGTAAATGTCTCGGGCAGGACCTGGGAAATGGACAGGGGAACACGTATCAATGCCTTAAATCTTAAAAAAAAACAAAACTGTCCAGTACTGAAAACTTTGGTGTTTTTTTTTTTTTGCAATCTCTGGAAAAATTCCAAATTTCTAGAAATATCAAAAACTTTTCATTTTTAAATTAGAAAATTCTAGATAGTTCGATAATTAGCAAAAACAGTTCCCCAGTTTGAAAAAATACAAAAAATTATCAGTTTAAAGAACAATCAGGGAGATTCAATAAAAGTTCTTAACGCTTTAAATGGTGCTAATTTTGCCCCAACCAATCAGATGTTGGCTTTCAAGTGTTAAATAAGATCTGATTGGTTGGGGCAAAATTAGCACCATTTTAAAGGATAAGAACTTTTATTGAATAACCCTGAATGTTTTTCCATGCTGGGCTGAGCTGTTATATGTCACATTTTATTTAGTGATGAGTCATTCCATTGAATTAGACCAAAATTAATAAAACTCTTAATCTAAAATCCTGAAATAATTCCCCATTAATTTAAATATGAGATACAGTGTAATTTTTTTCTTTCCTGCTGAAAACTGATTCATGTACTGCAAATTAAAAATTAATTTGTAATGCATTACAGAATGAAGATTTATAG
This sequence comes from Hymenochirus boettgeri, assembly GCA_019447015.1. Lineage (NCBI taxonomy): Eukaryota > Metazoa > Chordata > Amphibia > Anura > Pipidae > Hymenochirus > Hymenochirus boettgeri. Next base: position 181,253,030 of record CM033472.1, on the reverse strand, counting down.
TATTGAAAATGTGCAGTTTGTTTCAGAAAAACCCAATGCAAATCAATTCATGATAAGTCAAAAATCATTTCATAGACTAATTTGTGGTTCAAATGAATAGCTAGTTTGATTGATAAATTAAGGTACTTTGAAATTATTTCTTAGCATTTCAGATTAGTATTTAATAATCTACCGTATATACTCGAGTATATTTTAAAAAAAAAAGCTTTAAAATTAGCCTGAAAACCTAGCTTCGGGTTATACTCTAGTCAAGTCCAAATTTAGATCCAAATGCTGCAATTGTTAGTAACCACTCGGTGGCGCTGTGTTAATAAATCCTTCACATGCATAGAAAGTTACAGTAGCTGATCTGCCTTTACACTCTTTCCTGCTTCCTGTAGTCTGGCTGGTATATATTAGAAGGAAAAGCTCTTGTAATAAATTGTATATGAGGGAAGGGGAGCAAATGTTAAAGGGCCTTATTCAATCAGAGCTACAACATTTTGCCTGTGTTCATAATCTGCAGCAACCAATCAGATGTTATAAAATATTTTCTAGCTGTAGTAGCCCAGTAAAAAGGACATCTGATTGTTTGAGGCAAAGTAATAGCTTTTAAATAAGTTTGCACCTCTTTTTAATTATGCTTGATGTGTTTGGGTAATCAGATTGTATTCCATTTTTCTTATTTGTAAATGTCTACTATTTCTAAATACTTTAGACTCACAATTTACACAATTGTAATATTTGCTATCAGTTTGAATTTATTATCTATTTTCTTACTACATGTTACAAATGTATATTCACTTGTTTTTGTCTAATGTCCAGTGCTTTAAATGTGTGTATTTCTTTGTTTCCATTTATGTTTGCACTTGAATATGAAAACTCATAATGTGTGCATTTAGATAACTATATTATTTCTGGTCCAACATATTTTGAGAGTTCACCCTTGTGTTCTGTATTTTACATGTGAATTGGAGGAAAGTAGAAAATAATCCTATCCATTAAGAATTGTATTCACATTGGCGTGTGGTTTATAATAACTACAGTTAAATTAAGGATTGCAGTGCATGGTTGGAACCTGAGATTTAGCAGTTGAGGCATATGTGTTATTAACCTGTAACTATATTTAAATGTAAGGAGTTTAAACGATGATTGTGTATTCATAAAAGAAACCTTTTCAAAGCAACATGCAGACTTCAAATACTAAAATTAAAGACTAATGGTGAGTCTTGCACATAGTAAAGATGGTCTGCATTTGCTAATCCAACAATATTACAGAGAAAAGTTATTTCTGTTTCACTAAAGAGTGTCAGCTCTGACCCTTCTTGTAATAAAGACTGTGTATACATTGATTGTATGTAGGCAGACACAAACTTATCTTCAAGCAAGTGTACCTTAGGGAGTACAAGGGGTAATTTCACGCACACTAAAATTAGTGCTAATTTAGTTAACAAGAGAAAACAAATTACTCTTCTAGAATAAAGTTAGTCAGAGGGAGCAGTTCAACGCTTGTAATACCTGCAAACAAGCAAGTATTTGGAATGGAGAAGTACAAAGTAGAGTAGTGGATGGTTTTATATGAAGTTTAAATACAGATTACCCTTAACATGGCAACTGATCAGAAAAATGAAACGGAAACTGCAACTTAAAATGTAAACAAAATAAAATATAAAACATGGTAGTATAATTGCAATATACAAAACTTAAAAGGACTACTATCTGTTTGTGCTGAAACAGGCTAGCGTGGCCATGGGCGGATTTATACCTCAGTAGCCTGTAGGCTCAAAAGCCTGGGCCTTTTAAAAAATCCTTCTTAAATTGTATGCCACCTGCAGCAAATCGTACACCTATTATCACCTTTTATTTGTTTAGATAGGGACATGTAAAGGAACATTTGAATATATATATATATAGTTTTGAATCCAGCCCTGTATCACAAGTATGTGTTTTGCATACACGTGTACCACATGTAAAATGTTGAATAGATGTGATTATCCTAATGCTGGTTTAAAACAACCCAACATATTCTGTAATTCTCCTTTAATTGTGTACATGCACACTTTCTTTTTAATTTCCAGTGTACATTACACCTATCATTTTATACATTCTATATCCCTGTTATTTGAACAGCAGGCTATAGATGATGAGGCTGCCAACAAGAGAATTGTATACAAACGAGATGTTGACTTTATCCAACCAGGTTCATGAAAGCCCTTCTGTTAACTGACTCATAGTTTATTTAGCCATATGTTGTAGCCTGGATTATAAATATGTTCATCTTGTTGGGGAAAAAAAATACATGGCAAACTGTAAAAATGATTGCTTTCAGCAAATAATTATGTTTCTATTTTAATTAATGTTTTGTATAGAACTACTATGGAGCCGCAAGAACCATTTTTTCTGATAACCCACTTGGCTTGACATGTGGAATGGTATGTCCAACATCAGATCTTTGTGTTGGAGGATGCAATTTATATGCTACAGAGGAAGGACCAATTAATATCGGAGGATTACAGCAATTTGCTACTGAGGTATGTTGGTTCTCTAGGTGTAAATAAAATTATTTTCTATTGTCATTTCCAGTGTTTAAATAAGGATGCAGCCTTTTTTTTTTAATTGCAAAAATAATCTCCAGATAATTGCATTGTCACACATTTTGCACATGGATCAAATATGTATCACTGATTTTACTACTACTACTTTTGACATACTTAACCTTGCACATGCTTCTGAATCACCTGAATAAGAGGTTCTCCCTGAAATGTTTTCATCTTAATTTAATACATTTATTTGCATTTGCACCAATTGAGCATGTCATTGCATTACATTTGGGTTTTTGATGTTTTGGCTGGATAATATTCTATGTGGCCTAGGGTGTGAAAGTGCATCTCTGAAAGTTTCTCCTTAGCTGCAGTTAGTTAGTTTCTTCAACATGCTTCTGAAATCCATATTGCTTTGAAGCACATATAATCAAGGTCTACTGTCATTTAAATGGTGAAGAAATGGTGGAAAAGAACCCACTCATTTTAATTAAGCCTGACACTCTTACATTTTTCTCTAGAGCATGAATGGAGCTCATGCTGGTCAGAGGTGCCAACTCCAAAGAAGAAAGCCAACCAATAGGAAAGTCCTTACTAAAGCGAGTATACTTTTCGATTTGACGGCATGCATGTCCCAAAGGGCGGCCGGGGTACCTTCGTTAAATAGATTTTACACATTTTAGTTACCTTTTAAAAGAAAGACTTTTACTGGGGAAAATATTACTAACTGTAATCATTTGGAAATAAAGCTTGGTATAACTTTTAGTTATATGAAAATAAATGTATATTAAATGTATATTTATCAAGGGTCGGTAACCCTTGAATATAATGTTTGATTTTCTATAACCCTCGAATGTATCCTTTGATTTTGGTGTTCCTCAAATGTATTGTTCGGTAACCATTGAATGTAGCATTCAATTTCGATAAGCCTCGAATGTAGCCTTCGATTTTAGTAACTCTCAAATGTATCGTTTGGTAACCCTCAAATGTAATGTTCGGTTTTCGCTTACCGTTGAATGTAGCCCTTAAAACTTGTGGATATCCAGACTGGACCTTTGTCAAAAGAAGTAAAAGGAAAGAAAAGAACACGAATACCAACAGTGAAGGGGAAAAGCAAAACAGGAGGAAGAACATGGTCATCCCATATGTAGCAGGGGTCTCCGAGAAATTAATAAGAACTTTCAAAAACCACTGTATCCCTGTCTGCTTTAAACCAAATAACACACTGAGGCAGCAATTGGTACATCCGAAAGACCCAATACCGAAACACAAGAAAAGCGACATCATATATGCATTGCAGTGCAGTGAAGAGTGCTCTGATTTGTATGTGGTAGAGACCAAACCGCAACTGCACCAAGTTATGGCCCAGCACAGAAGAGCCAATTCATCGGGTCATGACTCAGCCGTGTGCCTGCATCTTAAGGAAAAAGGACATACCTTTGAAGATTGTAATGTCAACATCCTTTGAAAGGAACAGGACTGGTTCAAGAGAGGTGTCAAGTAGGCCAGTTAGGTGGGTGGGTTCGACACCAACTGTCTGTCATGTGCAATGCTGTTTTGACACCTTACCCTGGGCGTTCCTATAACACCTCTTAGCCACAATGCAATCATACCTTGCCTTCATATGTCCTTGACACCTGGCTGTGATATGCTAATTGGGACTTTCCAGGGTACATAATTGCCACAGATTCTTGTACAAGTCATTCTGAATTGAGAAAGCCAGTTGGATGACTAGTGAAACGTCTTCAAGACCTAAACTGTCCGGTCCAGTTGATCTAACTGAATACAACCGATATGCCATGACCTGGATGAATGAGAACCTCCACAAGCAATATACCCTGTAGCTATAAAACTCAAGGTAGAGCCTAAAATGCAGAAGAGATTGCTAAAAACAGAAAGTAATTTACAGTCCTGTGCAATATAATAGCATTTCCTAAAAATAAGGAATAATTCCTTACACACAGAATACTCAAACTTTGAGCAGAGACACAAAAAAATGCACGAATCCAGATTTTTTTTCTCAAGGTTTATATTATTACTCACCTTTTCTTCATAGAAGGCAATTAATTTAGATAGCTCCACAGTACTGTGCATAAACCATGCTGGCATTTAACTTTATAATCTAAAATGTATTCCAATGCTATATCCCTTATTTTACCTTTTAAAATCCTTGCATCCAAAAATGTAAAACTGACAGGCCTATGGTTAGCTGGCTGGAAAACAATCTGAATAACAGGACCACATTGGCAATCTTCCAATCTCTTGGTAAAAGACCAAACAACAAGGGATTCTGAAACCTGAAACAGTCTGTCAGCCATAGAGCTAAGATCCTTTAGAACCCTAGAGAGAAAGTTGTTGGTCCTGGACCTTTGTTTATCTTTACAAGCTCTTGTCTCTTTTAAAGAGCCTGTTGGTTTAGCCAGTCTTCTATTCTCTTATTGCTAAAAGTGGTTCCATTATCAAGAATTCCCCTGTGTAAATGAAGCAGACAAAGCTTAAATTCTCAGATTTCTCCTTATTTCACTTTAAAATCCACCACTTTACGTTTAAAAGATTTAGGTGTAAAAAGGGCATTTCTTGTTACCCATCTCAGGACTATTTTACACACACACACACACACACACCCCACACACACACCCCACACACACACACCACACACACACACCACACACACACACACCACACACACACACCACACACACACACACACCACACACACACACACCACACACACACCACACACACACACACCACACACACACACCACACACACACACACCACACACACACACACACACACACACACAGTTTTGTCTTGTGTTTTTTACATAAGTATCCTTTTAAACCTTTTACCTCACAAGTTAAGTCCAGTCACTATAACCTCCGATTGGTTACTCTGCAGAGATTCCTGTGGATTTTGTGGATTTTTGCTTTTCATTTATACGGTTGTTTGGGCAGTGTGATCTTAAATGTAATGATGTTATAATCACTTTATTATAAATGTACACCTACTTTGGGATTAGCAGCTGATTCAGAATTGCCATTGTTACATCTAAAGTAGCACCTTTGGTTTTCCCATTTATCCAGTCATTATTTGGGTTGATGAAAACTCTCATAATCACTACCCTGATCATAACCCTACATACGGCATCCACATGGACACCTATAGTTTTTACATACATTATAAATTTGGCAACTTTTTTCACCTTTGTTATCCCTAAATTCCTTCTAAATAATGCATAACTATCTAGTGCTTCAGACCCATCATTTTTTTCTCCCCACTGTGTCTCAATAATATCAAGCAATGGTAGGAGCTTCCTAATAGCTTTACTAAAATAACTATACTATTATGTATATTATAATTGTCATACTATAATAGATGGTCTTATCTGCTTTCCTTATAATACCTTAAATTGCCCACCCCACCCTTATCAAGTTTAAAGTTTCTTTCAGAAAACCCATTTATTATCTTTTCTCCTACCACTACAGCATGTCTCTACCTGTGAGGTTTCTTTTAGGTTCTCAAGACAGGAATTACTACCAACAAAGATACTGCTTTACATTTACTTTCAGTCACTACCAGAAATCATAGTATTGTAATTGATCCATCTGCAGCTGGACATTATTCTATACCAGGCATTCTGGTAACAAAGACACTGCATGTGTCATTTGCTGTCACCAAAATAATAGTTTTGTTTTTTTGAAAGGAATTTGAGGTTGGTAATTTATTGACTCATGAAACGGTCAATTCAGATGTTAACAGTTTGAGTTGTAGCTTAATGCATTTTGTCTTCCTTAATGGCTTTCATTTTAAATGAACATTTAACCATCTACAGTATAAAACAGTACTACAACAATATACCAAAAGCATGGTCACACATGTGCAATATTTCTCTTATGTTAATCATATTTTTTTAATAAAAGCAGAGAAATGTTACTGTACATAGATTTATGGCAAAGGTTGTGTAATTGGCAATATTCGGACTAAAACAGATGTACCGTAACAAGTACTTTATTTATTTCAATGTGAACAACCTACATTTCAGTTATGCATAAATATTTTACATGTGGCAACAGCACTACATGAGTTAAATCCTCTTTTTAGACCCTTAGCTAGGAAGTTTAAATACTACAAAAGGTCCTTTTAAAACTACTTTGTTCCCATGGAAAGCTGGATGAAAATTTGACCAAATTATACATTTTAAAGAACAAAAACCTTAAAAACACATTTTGGGTGTATTATGCTATTACACTTTTAAATTGATACCAATGGTGAACAAATATTTTTTAAAAAATGGTCCACATCTACACGCTAACGTAAAAAGAGAAATCTAAAGGAAGAATAACCAGGGGGAACATAATGATCCATGGACCTTTATAAACTATAAAAACTGTAATGAAAACTGTAAGAAAGCAATTACGAGAACTACAATTTTTTAAACTTTAATCTTTATTTTTACTCCTAATGTGAAAGAGTTCCTCTCTTCACCCATGCACTGCTAGATAATACTCTAGTAAATTGCATTAACATACCCTAGTATTCACTATGTATATTCTATACACCAATTAGGAATCCTCTGATAATAATTTAAAAGCTGCTGTTGTTCTGCAGTTTATTTTCCAGCCAGCATGAGTGGCACAAAGTCAGTCTACCGGGAACAAAATTAAATAATTATCTAAATTTACAGTCTATTATCTGTGTGTTCTCTCTGGTGGGTTAATGGACTAATGCTCTGCTTTTAGAAATAAATAATCCATAATTTTAGAGGTTTAAATACCCCCCCCCCCCATGTACTATTCTTTCTGCCTCAATGCTGGATAGGAAACAAACTACAAAGATTACTTTTCTGTTTTGTATTAAAAACAAAGTAATCTGTCATTGTTAGGGACATTGCAATGAAGAATGTTTACAAACACACTACACACTAACATCACTATTGAGATGAAATCTCTTTGATAGTGTAACATGATCTGTGCCTAACAGAGGCAGGTCTCTGTGCTGTAACAACTTTGTGTCCCCTTTCATAAATCGCCCAACAGCCTCCGCAAATGTTGTATTTTGTATTATTCTAAAAGTGATTTATTAGGACAATATTGTTGGTAGCTTTAGTTTAGTTGGCAAAAATAGAAAATGAATTGAGGTTAGCTGAACAAGCAGTATTAAAAAGATAAGGACAGAGAATGCAGGACCATTAAGATTGTTCTAAATAATGCAAATTTACTTAACCAGTTTTTATCTCTGTATATTTTTCCTCGCTAACACTGCTCTTCCCTCTCGTTCAAATATAGAGATAAAAAACACTTACAAATCCTCCTCCCACCTTCTATCTCTGTCCTCCTACTGCTGGTGATGTGTCCCCAAATCCTTAGCCATGTAATATCTTGGTCTACCATCGTCCACGCCCTGTCTCACCTTTTGTCGTCCCCTGTCATGGTTCAATTCCCTCCAAACCTCTGTCCATTCCTCTGATTCTACAATCTTGTTTGCCCTTCTCCCGTGCTCTGCTTACTAGATAACAAATCTACTCTCATCTGTAATCTCTTCTGCTCTAATAATTTTTACTCTCCTGCCCTTATCAAAACCTGGCTTTCCCAACATGAACCTGCTATTGAGGCCTCACTTGCTCTTGGTGGGCTTTGCTTTTCCCATTCGCTCCTCAGGTCGTGGTGGGGTTGTTTGTCTTTTACTTTCCTCCTTCTGTTAATTTACTAACATTACCTCCCTGCCTGACCTTTCATTCACATATTTTGAGTCTCATTCAATTCAGCTCTCACACCCCTTGTTGCTAAGAGTAGCTGTGGTATACAGCCATCTACATCATCTCCGGCCACATTCCTCTCTGACTTTGAAACTTGGCTTAATTTCTTCCTCTCTGCTGACTGTCCTGTTCTGATTTTGGGGGACTTAAACTGTCACATCGACAATGCCTCTCCTGGCCCTCTCGCTTCCTTCATATAACATCCTTGTTCGATCTCCAGCAATGGACTAACGCTAGTACTCAAAAGGATGGCCACTTCCTGGATCCAGTGTTCACTAAAAATCTCTGTTTCGTCTTTTCAATTTAACCCCTTTCCTCTTTCTGATCGCCATCTTATCACGTCCCAACACCCTTTTCTTCCTCCTGTTCCTCCCTCTGTGTCTGTTCGTAGTAATAGATCCATAGAGCTCCCGGCACTTGCCTTATCCTGGTCCTCTAGTCCAGTGATGGCAAATATTTTAGAAGCTGAGTGCCCAAACCAAAAATCCCACTTTTTATTGCATAGTGCCAATATGACCATTTAACCTGGTTATGGAGTTTTTATTTTTGGAAAAACAACTCAAATAGACACAGACAGATACAGTAGATTATAGATTACCTATAAACCACTACATTAGTACACAGGAGTTTGAGATCTAAAACAGTAATAATTAACCATAAAGCTGCTACACTTTCTCCCTGGCTTTCTGGTGAACACTGCTGTGCATGAGCAGCACTGCTCTAGTCTCTACTCCCTTTTGACAGTTGATGGCCCTGACTTGCTTGCTAATTCCTATAGTTCTATCCTGACTAATACAATAAACTTTTTCCCCTTGCATTCCCTCTGACGAGGAACCTCTAATCCTCGTGGCTCAACCCTACTTCCCGTTTTATACTCAGGCGCATGTGTGCTGCTGAACATGTGTGGAGAAAATCCCATACAAAGGCTGACTTTCTACATTAGTTCATGCTGCAATGTCTCTGCTCTGGGCTCCTGCTATTTTGCTAATTATTACCTGAAACTTACAAATAACAACAAATCTAACCCACGTCACCTGTCCATCTTCAGCTCCCTTCTGTGCCCCTCGCCCGCTAACCCACTCCTTTCTGCACACTTCCCCCAGGACTTTGTGCATTACTTCCAACATAAAGTGGAGTCCATCCGCATGCAGATCTCTGGTCCTCGGGATCACTCTCAGATTATATTGCCCTTGCCTCCCTCAGCTATTCTTGGATCTTTTGCTCCTGAGACCCATTCAGAAATCTCTCCCCTGCTTTTATCATGTCCTTTTGATCCCATGCCCTTTGCATTACTGAAGCACTGAAGATTACTGTTATCATGTGCATACCCTATACACACCCACATATTCAATGCCTCACTTCCATCTGGAATTTTCCCTTCCATCTTTAAGCACGCCCATGTTAAGCCCATACTAAAAAAGCCCTTGCTAGACTCCTCTTGTTTAGCTAACTACCGCACATTCTCTCTTACCGATAGCCTCTAAACTGCTAGAACAATTAGTCTTCACCTATGTCATTAACTACCTTAATGCTCATAAGCTATTGGATCATTTGCAATCTGGATTCCGTCCTGTGCATTCCACCGAGACGGCTCTGTGTAAGGTTGTAAATGATCTGCAGGTTACAAAGGCCAATTGTCACTTTTCTATTCTTATCCTCCTTGACCTCTCCTCTGCTTTTGACACAGTTGACCATTCCCTCCTAATGCAGATACTCCCTCTTTGGGAATTTGGAATGAAGTGGCATCCTGATTTCTATCTTTCTATCTCGCTAAACAAACTTACTCTGTATCTTATGCTAACAACCACTCTTCTCCGGAGAGGATCTGCAGGGATCTGTTCTTGAACCCTTATTGTTTTTCCTCTACACTATTTATTTGGGCGATGTCATTAGCTCTTTTGGCTTCAAATATCATTTATATGCAGACAATACACAAATCTGTTGTGTCTTGTGGCTCCCATCCTATGGAATTCTATCTTTCTCTCTTTATATCAAGAAACCTCTATTAGCAGGTTTAAATCTATCCTTACATCCTACCTATCTGGTAACCACCAGCACAGTATATGATTGTTTTATTTGCACTGCATACGTCTCACTCCAGCACTTATACCCTTTCCATTGTATCTGTATGTTACCCACCTAACTAGAAGCTCTACGGGGCAGGGGCCTCCTTACCTCTTGTGGCAAAGCTCTAGCACTTCTAATTATAATTTATGTATTTATGTATTAAACTTTCAATGTATTTATCCCCCTTGTATGACTTTTTTTGTATTTTGTTACTGTACAGCACTGCGCCCCCAAGTGGCGCTTTATAAATAAACTATACATACATACATACATACATACATACATACATACATACATACACTAAATGGCAGCCTAGTTCTTACAATGTAGGTTGTAGCAGGAACAATATAAAAGATAATTCACTTTGGTTGACAGACTGCTCCTGCACCTGATAAAATACATCTGCAAGTCCCCACAAAGTCAAATCTGACCATTCACCTTTTTAGATTTAATTACTAAAAACCCTTTTCCCCCAACTTTTTGATCGAGTTCTGGCAATTTATCACTTAAAGGAGAATTAAACCCAATTTTTTTATACTTCATAATCTGAAAACAACCCTCCTAAATTCCCCAATAAGCTATAAAATACCACATCAGTACATTGTATTAAAGTAAATGTAAACCTGTTAAGAACTGGATGAAGTATTTGTGTGTATGTGCAGTGTCAGACCACACCTCCTGACCTCAGTCACATGCTTCCTTGCTTTATCTGTCCTGGAATAAGCTCTAGCCAAAGGATTGACTAGAGCTTATTAATGGGTATGACCATTTGTAATAAGTTTCTGCCATAGATAAGGACTGAGCATGTGCAGAACATATTGGTCATTGACCAAACTGTGTGATACTAGAATGCTGTGAAGCAAAGCACAAATCATATGTTATTTAGGTAAATTTCCCAGTGCACATATCAAAATGAGAGGTAAGATACAGATTACTGGTTTTATATCAAGGTGTTCTGCCTTCTTGTTCAGTGTTGTTCTGAGGTTTTAGTTGTCCTTTAAGTCCCTCATCTGGCATGTTGGAAAATCTTGATTAGTATGCCTATTAAACGATAAGAACTTTTACTGAATAACCCTGAAAGTCTTAAACAATAATTATTTATTGGATAAAATTTTTGGTGTCTGTATGCCACCTTTCTCAAGATGCAATATATGGTAAAATGTCAGAAAACAGATTATCTTTTATACAGATCAATACTTTTATATTAAATAAAAGTATTGTGGTGGTACTTTCAATAGAAGAGACTATGCATTCAGTAATTAATAAAGAACCAGAGGCAAGAATAAAGCTTAAAGAGCAACTCCAAGGCAAAATCATTACCACCCAAAACCACACTTGCAGTGACACTCCCAGATACCGTGATTTAACACCACCTGCTTCACCAACAGACAAGCCTCCACTTACCTGGAGGCTTGTAGCGCCTACCTTAGGGTGCGGGGTATCTGAGCTGAGACCGGGAATGCACAAGAAAACCAGAAGCGCACTAGGCGGTCTGGGCACAACCAGCAAGAGATGGACAACCGCAAGATACAAAATTATTAGGCAGGAGCGAAGTCAGGGACAGATTAGCAGGTCAGCAACGGAAGGTCAGTTAGCGAAGCACAGTACTGGAGGATGAGATGAGAAAATAGTCGTGGACAGGCTAGAGGTCAAGGCAGGCAGGAAACGGTACACAGAAAACACTGGACAAGTGTTTACACCACATGTAAGGGGAAAAACCACAAACTACAGTATAACGGGCAGAGAGGAGGGGGTAAGAAGGAGAATATAAAGGGAAGAACAACCAATGAGAAGAGAGCAAAGAAGAGAAGAGCAAATAGAAATAGAAGAAAGGAAAAGGAAAAAAACAGGCTAATTCAAACTAAAGCAGAAAGCACAACACACACAGACAGGGAAGGGATAGAGACAAAGAGGCAGAGGTTATACGTGCTGGGGATGACCAGCGCACTACTGTGCGCATGAACACCGCGAGACCAGAGCCAAGGTAAGCGACGGCTGACACTTGCGTTTTAATCTCTGCTTTCCCTGACACTTCCATGCTGAGTAATAAGAACTTACAAACAGCTGATCCCTAGCCAGAAGTCCTACCTCCTCTTCTCCTGTTACAAGCTGGTTATGAGCAGGTCAGGGCCTATGGATAGTTACGAGCTAATCACAGTCAATGGCCATGACTTTACTGTTGCAGCCATGACTGACAGTCATTTCCAGAAAGAAGAAGAGGACACTGCAAGGGATCGGCTGTGTTTAAGTTCATATGGGAGCATCGGGAAAGTAAGATTAAAACGCAAGTTGGGTTTTGAGGCCAAAAAGTCCTAAGCTTTTTTTGGGCTATAATTACCCTTTAATAGCTCTGTGGTAGTTTATGAGAAAAGACCCTGCACCGAAAACATGTTGCAAAGAAAGAAAGTACTTTTTTACTTTTTTGCTGTACTAAATAATGTATTCCCTTTAAGATGAATAAATAATTAAATCCTAGTTTCTCTCCAACCATCCGTTACCACTGACAGCGTTTGTTTTTACAAACTTGTATAAGCACCACATACTGGTATGATATAAAAAGCATTTATGATTTAAGTGTCTGATGACGGATCACCTGAGAGATGAAACTAAAGCTTTTTTCTCAAAGCAATGATAGATTCCCAGACTAAATGCTACATTTTAGAAACCAAATGCAAGCAATATCCATTAAAGTGTGATCTGTGTTTCCGTTTAGTCTTGTCATGGTGATTAATAGACATAAATTATACTGTGATATATTGTACTAAATATCTGCCATTTTTCTTTAAAATCATTAGAAATCTATTACTAGGCTTTGTGCTGACACTTTGATTAATACAGAATCTTCTGCAGCAAGCGATAAATATTAAAAAAACGCACCATTGTGAAGTTTGAAGTCCCTTTCTGATTTGTATGTGTCTCTACATTGTAGGTATTAGACTGACCAGTGTTTTTCTTTAGCAACTTTCTTTCTAAAGTGTTTGATAAACCTGCCAATCTCTGCATATTCTATGATAATAAAATAATAATCCTTCCCAAATACATTATGAATTGTATTTTTTTAAATCTTTTTATCATATGTTGCACAAATTTTTTAAATAAATTTGTTGGATTAGTGTAGAAAAATTGTCAATTCACTGAACACCTTCCTAGATGTCAGTAGGCAAGGTATAATGTGACCACTATCACATAAGTAATACAAAATTATAGATATCTGGTAAGAAGAGAATGAATGAATGAATTACTGTAAAAAAAATTATATAAATTGCCTGTATTGTATAACATCATGACAAAGTTAAAAGACTGGTCCACAAAGCTGAACTCCAGCCCTGGAGTTATTTATCATTGTCACTATTACTTATAAAATCATGTACGTCTAGACTGCATTTATTTTCTACACATCATTGAATCCAGCATTTGTAATATGTGCTAGTTAATGGGATGAGCCGCCAGTCCTAGAGGAGCCGGGCATTTACTTTTGTGTACACGTGTGTGATTGATATGCAATGTTCTTTCTTTATTATCTATTATATCCAGCTTGGCAACACATGAGGGCAAGACCCTATTGGGAAAATGTGCATTGATACAATGAAATGAATCCTATATTGGCGTAAATTAGGAAAGCTTATAAGAATCTTAAATGTAAACCCCACAAAGTAGGATGTAGACAAGGATCTACTCAGGCTTTTTTTAATTGGTCTAATTTAAAAAATATATAAAAATTTGAGGTGAGATCAAAATTGTATTTTAAAAAAATTGATACAACTTTATATGATAATCAAGTTTTCATAACACAGCTATGTGAATGATCCTAAATATTTAAGTCTATGGCTGCTTATGAGTAGTTATTACATTCCAGAGGTATAAAACCACAAGCTATAATATAGAAATGGAAACTAAAATCTAACTATTAAAAGAGAAGTATGGTCTAATTTTTTCCCCTTGACTTTAAGCTCAAAACCTGCTGATTAAAACAGGTGGCTGGCATTAAAATGGCTGGCATGTCCACCTGAAAACAAAGTTTTAATATAATGTAGCTCCTCCCTGCCCAGAACGAAATATTATTTCTTTAAAAAACAAAACCAAAGCATACTTAAAGCCCTTCACTCCAGTGGCGCACTCCTCGCTGCTTCCTGATTGCGGGAAGTTGCAAACAGGGGCTTATCCTCGCTGCTTCCTGATTGCGGGAAGTTGCAAACAGGGGCTGGATCAGCAGCTGCGTCTGTGATTGGCCGAGAGGCAGACAATCACAGACGTGACAGCCGGCAATGGAGATGCCGTGGGAACAAAGTCATGTAAGTATGATTCAGATTGTTTTTTTTAAAAAAATAATGCAGCCTTTGGTTCTGGGCAGGAGGGAGATACATCATACTAAAAGGATTTCCCGCTAGAAATATCCATCGCGATTCGCAAATGATGGTGGGAGGGAGGGGGAAAGGAGCTCCTCTGCGCATGCCAGAAACAACTGAGAGGACGCATCAGAGGCAGAAAGCTTCTCCGCGGGAAGACAGCTCCTACTCCTCAGTCTCCTGAAATATACTGCAGAAGAACTCTAAGGAGCAGGGGTGTAAGGTATGGATCATTTTAAAGTACGCAGTGGGGCCAGTAGTGGGTTAAATTATAGTTTTGTGGGTGGACATGCCATTTAACATTTTGCAGTAGTTAATCTCCATTTTGTGATGCACAGTGAGCCAGGGTCTGCATGTAACACATTGTAACTGCGCCAGTTTCTAATTCATCAGCTCCTTTCTCTTCCTATGTAAAGCACAACGTGCATGCCTGTCCCACTGGGAAAGGTGTAATAGGATGACAAAGGCAGGCAATGCATTATTTTTACTAGCAGTTTTCTAGCTTAAGGTCAGGAAAATAATTTTTTAAACCATAGATAGCTCTTCAGTAGGTTCATTTTTTTAAATACAAATTATGACTAATGTTGATTTAACTGATCAAATGAAATCTAGGCTTTTTTCTAGCGCTGCATAGATTGAAGAATTTAATCTGAAGTACATAGTCAACAAGTAAAATATATATGAAAGAGGATTTGGCAGCCTGAAGAACAAAATTAATGTTATAGTGGAGATTGTTGTATCCTGACAGTGTGCAAATCAAAATCCAGAGGGTCTTTGCAAGAAGGCAGTTAGTGATAAAAGGAAGGACAAAACAAGATGTTATAATATTTTAGAGGTTAATTGTAACACGTAAAGCCTTTTTGAAAATAGGCTTCATACCCATATATTTGAAAGGATCAAGGACTATTTTACAAGCCAAGCAAAAGAATTAGACCAGAACTAAGGAAGGTTATATAAAGAGTGCATGGGCTTCCGTACAAACAACTCTGCAATATATTGGTACTTCTTAACCTGTGATGTATAACAGTACTCCTTGCCAATTATATATGTATGTACCACATAATATGTACTGGAAACAATAATAAAACATGTTTAAAAAAAACATATCATACCAGCAGAACAATACCTAATTCCACAATACTGGTAGCAACCTGCAGTGACCACACTTACAGAGTTAATAAATAGAATAATGTACAAAATGTTAAAACTATTGAGTAATTTCTCATATACAGTATTCACCGGAGACTAGAGTCGTGCCTAAAAAGTTATAGCCTCAGTGGTGAGAGAGTATAGCAGTAGCAAGGTCTTGTGTACCAGGAGAAGGGAGTGGAAGCAGGAAACTGTCAGTATCCAGTTACAACTCAAATCTACCTTACTTGCCAAAATATGGAGACTGGACTGAAGCAGGATACTAATGGATACGGAGGATAAACTGTGACTGGATAGTGGCAAGTATGGAGACCGGACTGTAGCAGAGTACTGTGGGACATGGAGGATGAACTGTAACTGGAGACTGTAGCAGAGTACTGGTGGATATATTGTAGATAATAAACTGTAACTGGATACTGTAGCAGAGCACTGGTATATATGGAGGATGAACTGAGCAAGGGAACAAAGGGAAGATAGAAGTCAAGGAAGCACAGGAACAGGCACAGAAATACAGGGGTAAAGGTAGTGGAAAGCAACAATCTGCTCTTAACTGGGCAGGTGACCAGTACAAATAGCCGAATTTCCAGAAGTGACATCAGTACCTGCGCACACACGAATGTGTGTGCAAAGCGTAATGTCACAACCCACAAACAGACCTGCCCAGATCCCTCCCAGAGGCTGTATGTTAGGCATTATTCCAATTGGCTGAGGAAGATGACCTAGAAGGGAGCAGTGAGATGTCCTCACAGAAGGGTTATGAAACTAGACTGGAAAACTAGAAAGCATTTGTAATAAAGAATTTAGCAGATATAAATGTATTAAAATGTAAATGGGTGTACTTTTTGCATTTATTGTCTTATTTCAAATTACAAATAACGCAGGCCAGGGCTGGGCTGAAAATAAATGTATGGCCTTGGGCTCTGCACTTCAGACTATGTCCTTTAAAAAGGTACTTTAATTTCCCCATGAAGCTCAACTGATGGTTTGATATTTAGCAGTTGCTGAATTCCCCTTCAGTATTGGCCGGCCAGGTCTGGTCCTTGGGTCTGGCTAACACCACACACTCATTGCAGCAGCAGAACTAAAGACTTTTGCTTTTACCATCTTGAAGTTTTTCCCATCTCATAACTCATATTTGCACTTTTTTACATTTTATTCCCTTCCCCTGGCATCCTGACTTTGCTTACCAGTTTCTTTTTTACAACTGCTCAATATGAACACTTTTTTATTATTCTAAAAAATGCTGTCTAGCTCCTTCAAAAGCTGTTATAAGGAACAATTATACTTTACTTAAAGGACAATTATACTTACCTCCTCCCCGCTCCTCTTCTTATATGCATGCTCTCTACCAAGGGTGATCCTAAGTCGCTAAGTCCTCACCCCTGGCTGTTTGCACTTACACGGTTATACTTACACAGTGCTGCTCCGCTCCCTCATCTGCTTCAGCGATGGGACCAATAGGAAGACAGGCTCCTTGCAGAGCATATCTTCCTATTGGCCTTGTCACCGACAGAGATGTGGGGGGGAGCTAAGCAGAGCAGGGTTGTGTAAGTGTAACAGCGTAAGTATAATTGTCCTTGAACTAGTCTTAAAATGTGCATTAAAAGATACTAACGACAATATGGGTTTTTACCAGGTAAACTGAGAACCAGTAAAACTTATAACAAGCTTCAAAATGACAGATTTAACAATCTAGTTAAAATCTGCATAATTCCACCATGGATACTGTGGCTTTACACTCCATTCAAGCACCTGACAGTTATTTTCGGAACAATTTGCTTTAAGCTAATTTGCAAAAGCAAACCTATAATTTCCCATAATTATCATTTAAGCATTAACATTAGTTTTATTAAGTTTATGCAAAACAGCAGTTGGGCTTCAGGCCTTACAACAGAAGTTTAATAACCCATCATAAGAAAAAAAGATCTCTTTAATGTCATCATAGATTAGACTGTTGCTCCCTTTGTTAATATCTTTGCATAAGAATACTCTGGCGGTATTTTTTGATTTTGTAAACTGCTATAAATTTATTTTTCATCAAAGTAGCTTAGAGCATCAAACTCTTTACGCACAAATTTTAATTTAGTTCACTGTTATGGCAGAAATATTTACTAAAAAGATATACCTTCAGTAAATAACTAATGCTATTCAGCAAGACAGTGGTTCAGTAAAACCTATTGATGTTCCAAATCGGCTCGGTACATTGGTTGTGCTAAAACTGTTTTTCAAAAATCCCATCAGATCCGTGTTTTTTCCAAACTGGCCGTTCAAATCAAACCAGGATTGTTGTTATCACTATTCAGCAGAAATATGAAAAAAAAACTACTGGAATTGCAGGTTTCTTCTGTAAAGGATATATTCCTAAAGTTCCCCAAATGAGTCCCAGCATGTACAAATCTCTAAAAGCTTTGTATCAATTAATCAATGTAAGCAAGGAGTATCACAAAGAGATTCTGCTCCAGTTTTTGCAGTCAAAATGCTGGTACTTGTATTAATAGAGAAGAACATGTGGATATCTCTTTAGAACTCCTGAATCTAACAAATGTACATCTATTTTAGTTACTCAATGATTCTTAAAAATATAATACCACATGCAAATGCTAATTCTTTAATTTATTAAGGAATAACTATTGTAAAGGTTTAATAATAGCATTGGCCTTCAAAGTGTATATTTAAAAAGTATATTTAAATCTACATGTATTCACATTAATATAAAAAAACCTTTTGGACCTTTGGACATTAAATTTAAAGTTTTGAGGTATATACATATAAGATGTTAAATTTTTGTGTATGTTTTTAATGTTATCCATAAATGTACATTTTACCAAATGAGTTCTTAAAGGACAACTCCACCCTCATAATAACATAATTTAGAAAGAATGGCCTCTTTAAAATATGTTGATATATCCTACTTTGTCCTCTGAATTCATTACTTTATGCCTGCTATGCTTCTGGATGCCCCGTGGAAACTGAGCAATTTAGTGACATGGTACTGAGCCTGAGCATGCTCAGAAGAGGCAGCTAGGGGATTCAGTCATTTTTATGGGGAAAGAGAAGGTCAAGTTTTACTATAGCTCTTAATTTTAGCTATAAAGATCTGAAAAACTGAATAAGAATGGAAGTGGTTTAAAGGACACCTCCAACCCATCCCTTCCTATTGTCACTTTGCGCTACCAGACCGGTAGAGCGCATCTCTATGGAACTACAGAATGTAATTGGAACTATGGAAATAAGGCAAACCCACTTTAATGGGGAGGAGGGCTGAAGTTGTTTAAGTTTTTCTGTTCCTGCCCAGCTTTGTTTTTGACATAAACGCAAATGGCAAATGTGTAAATAGATGATATCTCAACATTACAGTACTTTATCTGTTATTGTGATCAGATGGTGCTCTTGTTCTTAGGCTATATTTAAATACAGTCACCACACCATTGATTAAGATATTTTACTGCCAAATTGATTAAAAGTAATTCTGATACCATATTATATTTCATTATTAGGTTTTCAAAGCTATGAATATTCCACAGATAAGAAATCCTTTGCTACCTCCAGCTGAGGAGATGCCAACACCTTACAAGACTAAAATTGCCCTTCTTGGTGCTGGACCAGCTAGTATCAGCTGTGCATCTTTTTTGGCACGTCTCGGATATTCAGAAATCACTATTTTTGAGAAGCAAAGTTATCTTGGAGGATTAAGGTAACATACCTTATAACACAATACCACAATGTATTGCAGTATTATGTAGATTCAACTCAGTTGGTATTTTAAAAAAAATCACCAATGGCATGTGGGTACATTATTTCCAATATTACAGTATTTAGAATTTATAAAAGTGTCAGTGGATTATCTTCTTAGAACAGTCACTCTACTATGTCATGCCTTAGCGAAAAACAATAACCTAAAAAGGAGTACAAGAAATGTACAAGAGGACCATCTTTACTGAATAAAATAAGTCATAGTTGTTGGAATTCCCCAGCAATTACTAATTAACTTGGGATATACAGTAAGGGTACATTTTATTACAAACCCATAGCCCTCTATGCTAGGAATTGTACAGTAGTTTAAAAACTTTTGGGTGGCTGCAGGTTTAACATCCCAACCTTATATAAAGCACACACATTCACCTGCTGTATATACACACTTGTAAAAACAAGTAAAAATTCTGCTACAGTATTTTTAAAAGCATTTTGTGAATTAACAGTTTTGTCAGTACTCTTGAAAAATAAGATTGGATGTTTGGTAGTGCAAATCCTTAGCTATATTTAATTTCCCTGCTTATAAAATTGTAAAATGATGTCTGTTTTTTTCCACTTGGTTTCCTCTTTCAGTAATTATAAGTACTGTAGTAAAATTGCAACAGAATGCAAATCATGTAAAATCATTTGACTCAAATGAAATTCCTTTTTTTTTTTGCCATGTCAGCTTCATACTTCCCAGCAAAATAGGAAAAGCCACTATGGAAAGTAATAGCTTTTGCCACCTCAGATGTTGCACATTCATATTTAGCTAATAGGGAATTCAAATGCCATTGAAAACACGTTCTCTACTTATTATATTTATGATCAGGGAGAACTGTAATTGTAATATATTTTTTTCTAATTTCAAAGTTTGTTAATTTAATATTATAAAAATGACTTTTAACAGCACATCAGAAATCCCTCAGTTCCGACTGTCGTATGATGTTGTTAAATTCGAAATTGAGCTGATGAAGGACCTAGGAGTTAAGGTAATGATAATGGTAGTATAAACTGATCTGCCAGAGGTAAACTACTAAATACCATGTCCATTAGTAACAAACAATTAAAAGCTACAGTAGGCAGAAGCAGAAGAGATGCTTCCTCTTGCTTTAGGCATTTGTCTCTCTGCTGTCTGAATGCCAGTAGTTTGGAAAAGGGCAATCGATAGTTCTCATTTGGCATGCCTACATGTGATTAATTGCGCGTTAAAAAAAGGAAACAGGGTTGCTCTTGGGGGGTTTGTGTGGTTATTGGAACAATCCAAATTGTGTGTGTATAAACACGCACACACATTTTGTATAACGTGCTAGAATATTTAAAAAGCTAAATACATTTTTTTAGAATATCTAAAATATGCTGGCTTTTTCCAAAAAGTACAAGAAAACATTTGTTTTATTTTTATGTATTACATCAGTTTAACATCTACAGCACCAGTGCAAAGTTTACCACCCCAGTTTAAATTGTCCTGGGTTTTTTTTTTACAGCATCAATGGATTATTATTTTATGTATTGATAAGTGCACTACCCAAAATAATTACAGGGTTTTGTAATATCCCCAATTTGGGGATGAAATGTTAACACCAGGCTTCCAGATGTAATATAGGATTTTCCCGAGGCCTGCGCCGTTTTCTCTTAACGGCACAGACACCTGATATGTAGAATGTAAAACGAATGGGGTTTCAAGGCAGGTGTTACTGCCATGCTCGTACCTTCCGGGTTCCAACAACGCAGTACCGCACGCTAAGTAAGTACTGCATCACAAGAACCTGGAAGGAAGAGGAGCGCGGCAGGTAAGTATTACATCTCCCTGTAAAAGTAAAAAATTGGGATTATGATAAATAAAAGAGTAAAGCCTGTGCAGTGCAGAGATGTTTTATATAAATAAAAATTGAAGGGAGGAGTAAAGTATACGGACCACTGCCAGAAAATCAATGTCATATAAGAGAAATACTATCAGATCTGCCAGTCAAATGTAAAGTTACATAGCTAATATTTTGTCCTTATGAACCAAATGTGCATGTTTAGCTGCCGTTTACTGACACTTTACTACAATACTTGTTTTCAACTGATTTTGCCTAATAATTGATAGAAAACTACCGTACATTTAAAAAAAAACATGGGCGATCCAGCACCATATCAGACCAAATTATAGAAATTTCTGTACCATCACTTAGGCTAATATCAGCGCAGTGAGTCATTATGCAAACTGTATTTGGGAACAGATCTCTTCATTTCTGTGTTGACTAAAGTTAAATCTACAGTGGTGTGAAAAACTATTTGCCCCCTTCCTGATTTCTTATTCTTTTGCATGTTTGTCACACTTAAATGTTTCTGCTCATCAAAAACCGTTAAATATTAGTCAAAGATAACATAATTGAACACAAAATGCAGTTTTAAATGATGGTTTTTATTATTTAGTGAGAAAAAAAACTACTGGTATTGATACATAAAGTAGAGTTGGGAAAGGGTTTGTCACTGGGAGAAAGGTAAAGCTATGAAACTGTCTTCCAGTGGACGTTGTTATGGCAGGTTCATTGGTCAGTTTAATAAAAAGCTGGATGAGTTTCTACAAACAAGGAATGTTACAAGTTACTGGTATTGATACATAAAGTAGAGTGGATGCCTTCCTATGTATCAATGGTTAGGAAGGAAATGTGGGTTGGACTGGATGGACGAACAATATATCTTTATTCAACCTCAAATACTATACTATTCTGTACTTTACTGTATTGTACTTTATTATACTGTACTGTACTATACTATACTGTACTATACTGTACTATACTAAACTGTACTTTACTATACACTATACTGTACTATACTATACTATATAATACTATTTTGTACAATATACTATACTATATTACTGTACTTTACTGTACTGTACTATACTATACTGTACTTTACTATATACTATACTGTACTATACTATACTATATAATACTATTTTACACTATATACTATACTATATTACTGTACTGCACTGTACTATACTATTCTGTACTATACTATATAATACTATTTTACACTATATATTATACTATATTACTGTACTGCACTGTACTATACTATTCTGTACTATACTATATAATACTATTTTATACTATATACTATACTATATTACTGTACTGCACTGTACTATGCTTGTGAAGGTTCTCATTTATCCAGGTCATGGTATATCTGTTGTATTCAATTAGATCAACTGGACTTGAAGTTTAGTTCTTGACACTCTCTTGAACCAGTCACGTTCCTTTGCCAATATGTTAACATTACAATCTTCAAAGGTATGTCCTTTATCCTTAAGATGCAGGTACACGGCTGAGTCCTGACCCGAGGAATTGGCTCTTCTGTGCTGGGCCATACGTTTATGCAGTTGCTGTTTGGTCTCCCCCACATACAAATCAGAGCATTCTTCACTGCAATGCGTATATGATGTCGCTCTTCACTGCACTGCGTATATGATGTCACTCTTCACTGCAAGAAATGTCTTCAAGAACTAAACTTCAAGTCCAGTTGATCTAATTGAATACAACAGATATGCACTGTACTATACTATTCTGTACTATACTATATAATACTATTTTATAAAAAAAAAAGGAAATTTATTTTAACTCTCACTGTCATTAAATGTTCAAATACATTTACTAAAACAATTCTCGGAGAAGTTATCAAAAATTATGCAAACATTTGGATAAAGGGCTTGGACATATCAACGTGTTAAAAAGCACACAATAGTGTGGCACAATTAATGTGATCCTCAATTTTTGAACAATTATGCTATCGTACTGCACTCACATGGCAATACACATGAGCGCACCGGAAACACGCGCTTGTTTCTGGAGGGCTCGTGTGCGCTGTAATGTGGCCTTGGACAAATGAAAGATTTAGAAAAATGTTTTTTTTTCAATAGGCTGCACTTACATTCTTCCTCTGGCGGGGACGGTGGTGGGGGTGGGGTATCCGAGGAAGATTCCCCTGCAAATTAAAATAAAAAAATACATAATGAATGATATATCTAAAGGAAATATTTAATTATATACTTTGAATTCTGCTTGAAAATACAGATTAAATAAGGCAATATTTAGTTTCTTTAAAAGTCAATCATATTTCTATGGCAATGATTTCATACCTTATTCTGGCTAAGTACTTATATTTTTATTGTGTGTATTGTAGCCACGGAAAGGGAAAAGTTGGTTGGGTGTAGGGGAGCATCAGTAGCTGTGTGTACTTGTATCTGTATAGATTTTGTGGGTAACACAACATTTTTAATTTTGGAGTGTAAAAATCAATTTTTAATAATTGATCAACATTTTATTTTTGACTTTACTTTCCCTTCAAATAGGGCTGCCATGTAACTAAAAGGGTGGGTCAGTAAAGTGTGTTTAACTGTGTCTATGTGTGGGTATCAGTGTGCATTTATAAGATAAAAGAAATCAATTTGTAATGATCAATTTCATTTTTAACTTTACTTAGCCTTTAAATAAGGCTGCCATGGAAATGGAAGGGTGGGCCACCAAGCGTGTTTACCTGTGTCTATGTGTGGGTATCATTTTAAATTTATAGGTGTTATGTTAAATAAAGTCACTTTTCAGTGATTTATTTTTTGACTTTACTTACCCTTTAAATAGGGCTGATATTGAATAATATAAGAATAATAATAATGTAATAATAAGTATAACCAGTGAATGAGAAATACAAAGAACTTGGATCTCTCTCTCTCAAGCCAAATTTAAGGATTATTGATGTTTTTAAAAACATATATATATAAATATGTTTTTGTCAGAAGTGAATTAAAATATTTTACTACGTATTATAATACAGTAATATAATAAAAAGTATACTTGCCTTCTATCATTTGCCGAACGGCAGCCACATATTGAGGCCTCTGCCTCTTGAGGTCTGACCACTGTCTCTGGAGGGTAGAGACAGTGGTCTGATAGCCAAAGCGGCGCAGTATCCGGCGCTGTAGCCCCTCCATTATTCTGCGCCTCCGGCGCCGCACATGATGGGTGCCAGGGGGGAATTCATCATACCCCCTGAGCAGGAGGTAGTTCAGGGCATATAGTTGCCTTGCAGCACTGGCCATTTTGATAGGCAGGAAGTTCCGGTTCCTCGTTTTTACGAAAATCCTTGTTTTTACGGAAATCCTCGTTTTTACGGAAATCCTCGGTTTTATGGGGATTCGCGGATTTACGGAAATCCTCGTTTTTACGGAGGTCCGCGGGCTTACGAAAATCCTCGTTTTTACGGGAATCCTCGTATTTTCGAAAAATACCGTTTTTTTTAAATTCACGCTAGCGGACTATATTTTTTAGGTATTGTAGGCATTGATACGTGTTTCTAAGGACATTACCCAGGTCCCTGAGTGATTAAGTGTACATTACCAAGGCTATTTAGACCACTTTTAATGCGGATTTTGCCGAACTTTCATTTTAATATGTTTTAACGGGTCCGCTCGCGGATTTTCGAATTTACGGATTTTTTCGAAAATCCGCGGATCCTCGCGCGGACCGGATTTTTCGAAGTTCGGACATCTCTAGTGGTGGGAGTCAAACATCAAATACTGATCTGTGTTTGTTGGTTTTCTGTAAACCTCTACTTCCAGTTTACCATTTTCCTTAACTTCTACCAAGCAGTCCAAGAAAGCCAGTTTGTTGTTTTGTACCTCTTCCCTTGTAAAATTGATGTTCTGGTCTACCACATTGATGTGTTCTGTGAAAGCTTGTACTTCCTTCTGGTGGATTTTAACCCAGGTGTCATCCACATATCTGAACCAGTATCTGGGTGCTATGCCCTTAAAGGTATTAAGCACCTGTTTTTCTACCTCCTCCATGTAAAGGTTGGCCACACTACTACAATTCAGTAGTGAGGGGAAAAGGCAAATGTAATACTAGAGTGTTAGTGTAATAATTATTAATATTTATTATTAGTAGTATTGTTAATATTAACACATACTTGCAATTTTCAATGCATTTTGCAATAGTGGACCGGCAGCTGTGGCTGTGATTGGCTGAGAGGCAGCCATTAATGAAAACGGCGCTGGAACGAGGAGGTGTAAGTAAAGAAGGGAAGCGATTCTGAAGTTATGAATATAGTGGTTGAGGGTGGTAGGGTATCCCCTGCATGGAGGCACAAGTTTTTAAAGCTACATAACTGCCAGCCACAGAGGGAATGGGAAGGAGGGAGGGAGAGGGGGGGAAGAGCTCCACTGAGCATGACTCATGAGGTTAGCTAAGTTACCGGCACCGGATGAGGCACTGACAGCTCCTGCCCAGCAGTTTCCTGCACTTTGAAGAGGCATAACAGGAGAACCACAATGCTCTCAAACATTAAGAACACAAGTGTGCCACGGTCTAAAAAATTTTGAGAATCACTGAACAGCACACATTGGTCTTTAAATGGATAAAACGCAAACAAATGCATGAAAATGACTGAAAAAGGTGAATGTTAGATTAGTGTTGAGAGCTGTATGTATACCATCCACCAACATTCGGCATTACATTACATTGACCAGTAAATGTACTTTTTTTTTAAAGTATCTTATTTAATTTATTAGTGTTTTTTGTAAACTAATAATGTTCTTTTTAGTGTAGTTAGTAAAGGAGTGTCAGCTAGTGTGGCTTATGAAATTCAAGTTAAATTTCATCTAATGTAGTACATGTGCTTTATCAACGAGAACATTTTTGGAAATGGCACAGACCCTGTAAAATATTTGTAAAACCAATGCTAACCCAATATTACATTTTAAATATTTTAAAAAGAAAAAAACTATTTTTGAAAGAGCACACTTCTAACTTTAAAATGTATCCAGGATCATGCTTCTAGCTTGCAGCAGTATAAATGTTAGTGCGTTCTACTTACAATGTAAGTAGCATTTTCAGATTTTGGATAGAAAAGCTCGATTTGTGAATAAAATTTTCAATGTTTCAAATGAATTCACAAACTTTTGATTTTTTGATGGGACAGAGTAAGACTCACACTACTAAACCCAATTATTTAAACTCCAGAATCTGAACATAACCCCTCTAAAAACACCAATAAACTGAAAATTCCCACTACAGTAAATCGCATTAAAGTAAATAAAGAACTGGATGAAATAACGGTGTGCTATTATCACATGCTCCCTTGCCTAATCTGTCCAGTAAAAGGATTGGCTAGAGGCTACTAGTGGGTGTGACCAACTGTACCAGCTGTAAAAAGTTCCTGCTCCAAACTTCTACTTTGAGTGTCAGGTCGCGAGGCAGCCAATGGGAAGACGCGCTCCGCAAGGAGGCATGTCTTCCCATTGGCTGCCTCCCGGACTGTCAATGACAGTGCCAGTGGGGAGGATCCAACCGGAGCAACAAGGGAGATTACAAGTAAGTAGTGCAGGACTTTTGTAAAGTACCCAGAGGTGAGGACTTAGCGTTTTAGGTCCTCACCCTGGGTACTTTGCAGGAATGGATCGGGGAAGTATATGCAAGTATAATTATCCTTTAAAATCTACAAACTATATACATTATGTTGTGCCTATATCACAAGTCTGAGTACATGCATAGCAATAGTATAAAAAGTATTAGCAAAAATGTATACTTGGTACCTCTGTCCTGTCTCTCAATGTCCTACAGTGAACAGTCGCTGTCAGGTAAGTGCAAACTCTGTGTTAAGTCCTAAGGTCGTGGACAGGCAAAGTAGACGGTTAGACATCCTTTAAGAGAACATGGATCGGGCATGTTCTTAGTTATCTTTTTGGTATTCGGGTCTATTTATCCCTAAGGTAAATACAGGATTTTTATTATAAGATACAGAGTGTCTAGATATTTTGGAGGGATTCTATATGTCTATTTGCTGCAGTTTTATTTAAGTTCCTCATCTAGCATCTCCCCTGGAATTACTAGGGTTTACCAATTTATTACTCTATATGTCACTTATACTAGTGCCCTATCTCACACTTTGCCCTTCCATTTTCTTTAATCTCTTGAGGACCCCCATGCAGCCTCTCAGGGACCCCTAAGGGTCCCCAGACCCCTGCTTGAGAAACACTGATCTATAGTGTGTGTACCCACCTTTATATAGAAATAGTCAAAACCACAATTCAAAAATTAGTAAATTTAATAAAATTTTTTGACATAGATTCACACAACGTTTCAGGGCTATTTCCCATTCCTCAGGTGTACCCACCTTAAGTCTATTTTTATATGTAATAATTATTTATTATTTATAGAATTTGTTAATGAAGGTATAAGCATACAGAGAACATTAATACAGTACATTAACTGCAGTACATTAAGAGCTTAGTAGATCAAATATCAGTAAAAATTCTGAACAAAGAGAACTTTTTTTGATACTAGTTTTGTCAGGTCATCCTTTTCATAGCTGCTATGTAGATTAATCACGAGTGTCAGTGTTAGTGACTTGATTAAAGACACTTTAAGCACAGTAACGGTTTGTATTTTAATTGCTAACACAACAATTTAGAGGGGATGACATCCTCCAAAAAAGGATAGTTTTTATTTGCTTTTATTTGTCACATTATGAATGTTGCATCTTTATATAAACGACAAAATATTGCCATCGCTTTTGTCCTTAATCATAAGTCTTCATTCTGCGTGTTTGTATTTAATAAC
Organism: Hymenochirus boettgeri; assembly: GCA_019447015.1. Taxonomy (NCBI): domain Eukaryota; kingdom Metazoa; phylum Chordata; class Amphibia; order Anura; family Pipidae; genus Hymenochirus; species Hymenochirus boettgeri. The sequence goes on along the minus strand of CM033472.1, from coordinate 181,224,849 downwards.
ACACGATTAAAAATGTGTACCTCTGTGTAACATTCACACACATGGTGTAACACTCCATTTTTATCATCATTTAGGCCCCACTACAACAAACTAAATCGAGCGCGCAACCGCGAGCTTTATCGCAATGCGGTTACCGCATGCGAATCGGAAAACGCATAATTTATTGCATTCCTGCGATTTCCATGTTAACCACGCATGCGCAATCATGTGCGCAAAGTGCGTGTGCAAATGCACTAAAAACGCGTTAGTGTGGCCTAGCCCTTAATGTCATCTGCTTATTAATTACATTTTTTGTCTTCCTTGACAACCTCTTAGTACTGTTGTAAGAAAAATAACCTGCAAAAAGATGATGATGACAATTAAATGTCCTCAACACCAAATTTGTTCATAAATTCAGTGGGTGACTTTAAAAAATGACCAGTGTTAAAAGCTGATTCTGTCCTGAATGGAGTAGTAATGCCCATTGAATGCCACATATAATCAGTGTAAGGTTCCCAGAAATTACACAGAGTTTAAATCCCATTCGGTATTTACCCACATCTATAGAGCCAGTATTGAATCCTGGAAGGAACATCTACCCAGAGCGAATGTGGCTTTTGGTAAACCTCCCTGCATATGTTTCTTACTTTAATTGTATGTGGGTTTCGGGAAAGGTATTTGACTGCAACATTCTCCATTTAAATAATGTCTGGAATAAAATAGTCTTTAATAATACTAACTGGCAACTAATTGTGCAGGGTCAGGGAATGAGCCATGAGAGAGAGAGACACAAATTTGAAAAGAAGCACCTCTTCCTTTTTAGCAGGGGACACTCATGGGTCCTGATAATGTATGATTAATGAACGGGAGACTTGCAGTGGCTAGATACATCTGTACAAGATGATTTATTGTTCAGTGGTATTAGATGCTTGCAGTATCTTGCAGATTTAAGTACGTGTGGCTAAATAAAATAAATGAGATGCAACATGTGAAAAATGGAAGCACATTACTTGCAAAGGAGGTTTTGCAATCTGTGATTTTTTTCTCATTCAAGTGCACTTTGTCATAGGGGTTTTTAATGTGCTTCTGAATATAAATCATTTAACTGCTACATAAAATAAACTCAGTAGGAATTCTTACATCTATCATCTCAGACAGAAATGGAGGTTCAACTTAATGTGCTGTAACCTTCCTTAAATGCTCAGAAAATTGTCTGGTGGTCAAAAAGTATGCATGTGTGTGTTAAAATAAGATGTGAATTTAGATGAATAAATTACTGTGAGGGAAAATAACATTTAATGTTTAGTATTAGACTATGTGATAAAATACACCAGGACATTTTATTTCTATGCTTCACTCTATCCTAACTCTTTAACCTTGGTTGAGACTTTCTTTATCTCCAGCTTTTTCCCCATAGCCTTTATCTTGTCCATTTCAGACCACAAAGCAATCCATATTGGCTTTAAGTACTGTATGCAATGGCAGTTGGCTGGATGAAATAGTTTGTTCATGCAAAAAAGTTTTCTTTTTCTCCTTCACACTGCTTGTATCTATTCAGAACAGGATTGATTTAAGAATTCAGTTCTGATATCCACGTACTGTAACTTAATGCAATGTGCAAAACTGCTGGTAATTAGCTCTATGGAAAGGTTTTATTGTATAAGTTAAAGGATGCTTCTTCTGTATGAGGATTTTGTTGTGACTTGATTTTAGTTAATTTTATTCATCTACTATAAATAAATTAAATTTCTAAAGGACAATTATACTGAGAACACCCCCCCCCCCACACCTCCCTTTAAAAGTCCTTACCCCTGTAGAGTCTTGTTATACTTATCTGTTATACTTGCCTTACATTTCTATTGCCGTTCTGGTATACTGATGCCCCACAGTGACCAGATTGCAGACATCTGTCAGATGTGGAACTAGACTGCAACTAGTGATGAAAAGTTTTGAGTATAACAGAAGATGGATAATGTACCCAGGGCTGAGAGTGGTTTAGGTCCTCCCTCTATTAACTTTACATAGAAAGAAGAGAAGGGGAATTACAAAGGTACAGTAAGTAAAATAAAAATATTTCTTAAATTCAGATGCATTCAGATGTATACTCTCAATATAGACTGATATTTTCTTGCCCAGTTGATACCAAATGATTTTAAGAATATAAACGTGAACGCCAGGATAGATTACAAAAAAGGTTTTATTAGTTGTGTTTGTGGACATTTTGGCCCTAAATCATAGGCCTTTGTGTAGCCAAGTGAGCACATAACACTACACAATCAAATTTAAAACCTCTTCCCAAGACATCATAAACATCATTTGTGAGAGGGAATCAATTTCCCTATAGCAACTTGACCACACTTGTTCCCAGAGGCTGTTGATACATTGTGGAAACTTGAATGTAAGTTGTGCTCTTTTGCAGTACTTTCAAACCTCAATAGAAAAGTTAGATTTTGCAGTAAATTTATTGCATCGCTTGTGCTGTTATATTTCCAAAGATCTCTGGAAATGGCACAGACAGTGCAAAATAAGTGCAAACCTCACGTGATAGTACATCTGCTAGCGTGGGATTTCCATGTATTTACACGTTGGTATTAGATATTGCATTTTTCTACATGTGACCTTGGAAATACAATATGTCATGCCCTGGAATGAGGGCATTAAATATTCAGTGTGCAGATAAATATGGTACATAATGTTAACAATAAAACAATAATAATCTGTGAAATAATATACCCATATACCCATACAATGTATATTCACCAAATGGTTTTATAAATGTTCATTCCATTGCGAAGCTGTACCCAGACATCCCACCTTGTCATTTGAGGCTTCTGGGCAGGATGGGGAAGGGGGTGTGGTGAGGGGTGTGATGTTTGTAACATCACCTAGGGGGTGGGTGGAGGCGGAGTTAGCAGCCTAGGGGGTGGAGGGGAGGGGATTAGATACTCCTCTCTATCGCGGGAGTCTTGCGGGAGAATCCCACAAATCCTGTTTAGATGCTTACCCTAAAAAAAGTAGACCATTGTTAAAGGGATAGTTGATATAATATGCTTTAAAGTTAAAGGGGAAGTTGATATGATACGCTTTACAGTTGTTTGATTTCCCTATGAACTGGTGACCAGTAGTGGTGAATTTGGTTTCCAAATTAACCTCACTTTAATTCAGAAATGCTGGTTTAAAAATTTCTAAACTCTGAACAATGGAAAATTGAAAATTCTAAAATTTCACTTAAAATTTATTAAATTCAATAGATTCCTCAATACTCAGACTGGTATGTCTGGCACCAACAAAGGTATCACATTGAAACTCACCTAAATATCCTTTCTTCACCATTCTGATGCTCTGTTTGAATTTCAGCATCTTGAATTCTCAAGGTCTAGATACAGTAAATAAGTAGAATTGCTGCCATGAGATTGGTAATTTGTAATTCAACAATTTAACAGGTTTACCTAATAAAGTGGAAGTGAGTGTAGATCATCTTTCTTTCTATGTTCTAACTAAAGGGACACCTGAGTGAAATCTGTAACATTTTTACTTCATTACTCCTCCTTTCCCAGCAGGACAGGCATGCTCTGTGTACTTCTTGCAGGGAGAATTGCGTAATTTGTATCATTCTGTTCTTAGGTGAGAAAAAAGTGAAACTAACAGAACTGCAACAATGAATTATTTTACATCTTTCACAAGCTTTGGATAAATTAAAGCAATTAGTTCAACTTGGGTCATGTGTTCAAGTACTTAGAGCTAGAGAGTCAGTCCCAAGAAAGCAAGCGAAAGAGCAGCAGGGACTTTTATCTCATAAAAGGCCGGTACTAATATAAAGAGAAAGTTTGAGAATTACATCTCCTAAGAAGGTAAAAAGTTACAAAGGTAAAAAAGGTTAAAAGTTAGGACCCAGCAGAATAAAGCAAACCGTGAAGTCGTTGCTGAGCTTAAAATAATTTGGCCAAGTTATTGAACTAATAGATTTAATTTATCCAGAGAGAAAGGCAGGCTTTTTAAATCGCAATACAATGGTAAAGTAAAATATAAGTAAATTAATTGGATGTACACTAGGCTTCTATATTTTGTATGTATTCTATAGAAAAACAAGGAAAGGCAAAGTATATATCCCTTAAATCAGCAGTTTCAGGACTATACTGTATGTCAGTGTATTAGACAATAGTTTTCCTGAAAGACAGATTTTATTCAAAACAATATTAATATAATCAGTGTGCATTAGAATGAGAGGGCTTCCTGCATACTTGTTAAAATGCACTAAAACTGCCAGTTACCTACAGATGGAAAGTCATGACTTGTGAAAAACTGGGGCATACATTAAACTACATACATAGTGAAAATTGTCCTCTGTCTCTAAATCAACAGTTCAGGAATCTAATTTTTAATCAGAACACTAACATACCCAGCTAACGTTACATATTTTTAAGAGCTTAATTAAACAGCCAAGTGACAAATCCTAAAAAAGTATGCCTGTCAGCTCATACTCTAGAGAGTGTTTCTTTTGAATGGGAAAGAAATTAGAAGTTAAATGACATTTTATTAACAGTAAGAATATAGTTAGCATGATTCTTAATGAAGGCAAACTGTTTTTTACCTTATTAAATTGACATTGATGAATTTACTGCAGACATCAGTAGTCAATGAAGACACAAGTATTCAACGAAAATTTTGAACTCTGCTAGTTAAGAAAGTTTAAAAGAGGTGAAATGAAGGAAATCAGACTTATCTTATCATAGATATTGTAAAGGAAGTGAAATTTAGTAATAAGGAGTTATACATGAACATAACAATGTATGGTTAAAACTAAAAATTATTAATGACTCCCCAGTCATGGCAGTAGAGATGGACTTAAAACCGAAACAGAACCTGAGTTCGACTTGAACTTAATAGATCGGATGAACTTGAACTATTAGAACTTTCCAAACTATGAACTAGTTCAGTTTTTCCGAACTCAGAAGTTTTTTTTCTAATTATTTTTTTCTAATTATTGAAAATTCAATAATTATTGAATTAACATACTGTTTGCTGACCTCGACCTCGGCCATAACCCTTAAAAGCAGTGTTTCAACGATATCCCTCGAATGTTCCGTTTCTGCGATAACCCTCAAAATGTATTGTTCGGTAACCCTCAAATGTATTATTCGAATTCAGTAACCCTCGAATGTATTTGTAATTAATCCGAACTTTTTGAACTATTTCTTTCAATTTACTTTAATGGGTTTGTTTTCAAACTGTAGAACTTTAGAACTTTTATTTAAGTTTTATAGTTTGTAACAAACCGCACTTCCATCTCTAGTTGGCAGTCAGCAATCACTTGTAGTATTGTCCATCACTTAAGCAAAGTAATTTATTTCTGCTGAAATCTGATCAAGATTTGATTGAGGAATACTTTCCATTACTTGAAGTATGCAGCTATTGATCCTCTACTGCTGCCTCTGCCCTTCTCTGTTCAGAGAACGGCAACTAAAATAATAAGGGGAATTGAGGGGCTTGACTTCAAATTAGACAAGTTAGGTTTGTTTACTTTGAAAAAGCGGTGATTGCATGGGGATATGATCACTTTATATAAATATATTAATGGGCCATATATTAAACTCTCTTGTGCATTGTTCACCAAGAGATCATTTCAGAGGATTCATGGACATCCTTTAAGATTAAGAGGTTTTATCTTTAGGTTAGGAAAATTTTCTTTACAGTGAGAACCGCGTGGAACGGTCTTCCAGCAGATATTGTAATGGCACGTTCATAGAATAGATAGTGGGCTGTATAAGTTTCTAAAACTAAAAAAAGATTGATAATATTGAGAATTAATACATATAGTTGTTGTTGATCAAGGGATCCTTTCTGATTCTCACTTGGAATCATGAAGGGATTATTTTCCCTCTTTTCAGTGTTTTTTTCTTTGCCTCCTGCTGGATCAACAGCTAGGTAGGGTTAATGAGTAGGGTATAAAAGTTGGACTAGATGGACATATGTATTTATTTAAATATTATTTAGAGCAATTTTGGAATCCTGTATTTAAAAAAGGACAACTTGAAAATGGCTGCAATTTAGAGATGGGCAACTAAATTAATAAAGGGAATGGAAGGAGTTGACTACAAAAAGGTTACAGCTGTAACCTTAAATTGAAGTAGTAGTTGATTTTTAGCAATATGGCCTATTGAAATACTTTGTAAGGTTTAACTATCAGTGACAAAATTAAGGCTGTATTCTCTTTTGGAACTCTAAGTTGCTTAACCACTGGTCTAGTGAGATATAGGGGCAGCACGGTGGCTCAGTGGTTAGCACTGATGCCTTGCAGCGCTGAGGTCCTGAGTTCAATTCCACCCTTTGGACACATCTGCAAGGAGTTTGTATGTTCTCCCCGTGCTTGCGTGGGTTTCCTCCGGGCACTCCGTTTTCTCCCACAATCATAAAGACATACTGATAGGTTGTATGTGTCATATATGTGCTTAGATTGTAAGCTCTTCGGGGCAGGGCCTGATATGAATGTATACATGTAATTGTAAAGCACTACGGAAGATGTTAGTGTTAAATAAATCCACAATAATAATAATATAGGAGGATTTGGGATATAGAGGATGTCTATAGAAAAGGAAGTCAGGCAAGGACAGACATCTGGGCATGGTAAATCATCCCACTGGAAAACAAATTTATTTTGACCCAGAAGTAAACCTGTGAGCATAAAAAGAGACACAAGTTTATGTATATCTCAGAATTATGCAAATCTATTCAATAATTTGAAAAGGTGGAATTTCATCCAAACACTTTCAGCCGCTGGTGCTTATATATAACGTGGTTTAACAATAGAATGTTGTGTAAAAAAATGTTGAAGAATGATTCATATGAATGAAATTATAAAATGTGTTTGTTTTTTTTAAACATATCGTTAGGAGTTGTAGGCACTGATGCAGGATTACAGTGCCTGGATGGCACTATTTATTAAGGCTATGATAACACTAATGTTTATCTTTGATGTATAGCATTTGAGACTTCAGCTGATCTTGTAGAGGGCCTAAAGGATGTTTCAATGAACATTTAGTATGGCAGTAAGCCAGAATACATTTAGCCTAAGCCCAAATGACAGTTTGGTAATGAGGTGGTGATTGATGACCACTGCTTCCTTATGAAAACCTTCTCTATATGCAGGGGGGCTGGGGGTGTCACATTACTAGCTCTTCTTATGCTCTTTTGCTGCTTTCTGAACATCCTGAAAAGCAAAGTTTCTTTCCTAGAAACTAGAGATGGTCAAACATTTAAACATCTGGTCCAATATGAAATTTTCCACCTTCTGAAAAAGTTCAAAATTCCAAAATTGGACCCATTAATGAGACAAATAGTTTGAAAAATTAAAAAGATTAAATTAACAATAGTAATAGCTCTGGGACCTGGGAAATGGTCTGGGGAACATGTACAAATATCCAGAACTTGAAATAAAGTAACTTCCTTCACACATGCACTACTTTCAAGCTTCAACTTTCGACATTCAAATTATTTTCCCGAAAATTCGATATTTTCCGAATATTCCATATTTCTAGAATCTGTCTCTAAAGCTGTTAAAAAGGGGTGCTAATTATTATACAAGAGGAATCATGTCCAGCATGGAGTGTCTACAAAAGGGGGTAAAAAAAATAAAATAAAAACCTGTCTTTAAAGGAAAATATCATTACCTTTAAGTTTATATTATGCATACCTAGTTATTCTACGTATTCTCTTCTCTGCTGCTGACATTAGTGAGCTGACATTTCAGGTTCTGTAACGGTCTTTCTTCTTCTCAAAATGCACAGCACGTGCATTTAACAGTAATAGTAACAGTAATTTCTTCTGATTGGCTGTTGGATGGGTCAAACATTCTCCGATCTCTATTAAGCAACCAAATCAACCTATGTGCTGGGTCAAAGGCAAGACCATAACAGTCTCTATCAGGGGTCCTGCAAATAGGAATTAGGAATGGGCAGGTTAGAGTAATTAGGATGGGAAAATACTGCTATTTTTTATGTATTGGCACTGAACTTCCCCTTTAATCTTTATTTTTGCAATTTTCATCAAATTTGCATCATATAGTCTGCAGTTTGCTAGTATTGTTGAAGAGTCAGGCAGGCTTGGCCACTCTGGTCATAGCCCACACCACATTGTCTTCTATCCCTTAGAGTATGCATTATGCAAGGGAAAGTGGGTGAAAGGGTAACACTTCACAAGGCATCTGTTGATCTGCCTTTTATACCCAGGGGGTTGGCAAAGCTAAAAAGCTGTCATTCGTGAACACCTTTGGCTTGAAATTACTTAGACTAGCATTTCTAAAATGACTTGTTTTTGTAAGTAAATAGGAATTTATTAAGATGAGTAATGTCTTTGGACAGAAAGACTTTCAAAAATATTTGCATTTCTAAACATATGATAAGTTAGAGTTGGCTTCCATCATACAATGGGACATCATGAACTGAATGAGTGAAGCACAAAGTACAGTTTGAAATAAGATCAAAAGATGACCATTGTCTTGCTGCACAGACTTTGCATGAAGTATTTCTTTTGATCTTTGTAGATTTATTTAGTACTGACAGTGAAAACCTTTGCACTGTTTATTATATATTTTCATGTGAAAATCTTTTCTCCGATAAATACATTGCCTAGCTTGCAGTAACTTGTCTGACCTTCCCTGGCTGGCTCCTTTCTGTTTCTTATAATAGCTCTTTTATATTGGAGAAAGATGAGAATGGGCTGAAATGATGACAAATGTCAAGTTTTAAATTGTTAATAGTCCATTTGTCATCCTAAAGGTGATAAGTGTCGGCAAACAGTGTATAAATCAAACTTTCAATTATATCCCAATGTATGCTTTATTTGACTGTATCATACTCTAGAGTACAGCATTTATAAGTGACCATTATAAAAAAAATCTATTTGTGTGGCTCAATTGCTACTTCTTGTGTGTGTGTGTGTGTGTGTGTGTGTGTGTGTGTGTGTGTGTGTGTGTGTATACACTGTATATATACAGTGGTGTAGCTATAGACCTATGGGCCCTGATGCAGAATTTGAACCTTTTTTTTGTTGTTTTTGAGGCTCATTTTAAAACATACAAGCATACTTTGATCCAATACACCTAGCAAAACTATTTAATCAGATTCCAACAGATTATACTTTTTGAATTAACTGACAAACCTACACTGGTAAAAAGCTTGGCACACAGACAATGGAAAAATGCTTGGCACATAGATACTAGTTAAATGCTTGGCACACCAACACTGGTAAAATGCCCTGCACACTACTTCTTCCTGCTCTGCTTAGTTACGCGCAGCTGGTACTTCTATTTTATTATGGAGTAGTCAAAATGGAAGGTTTAGCCACACCTCTATCACTTCTATAACCTCTACATTTGTTTGTAACTTAAAAGGAAGTGTAAGGGAGTTCCTGTATTAAACCCAATTATGTGCTGTTTGTAAAATATGTGACAGTATTAGCCAATCATAATATTTTTAAATGTATGAATCATACATTCCTGTATGGGAGAGTCTAGCTGCTGTTTGCTAGAAAGGAAGTCATGTTTGTGCATGATAGAGGACATTAAGGAACAACTTTGCACGTGTCTGGCCCTTTCTCTGAGAATGCTAGGAGTGAGTTTTTAATCTTTTATTACATTATTTCAGCAATGCTATATTCATAGGATGAGGCTGTGAAGTACCATTGTATGTTTGTGGAGCGCTTTTACCTCCTTTAATCCCAGCTTACCTTAATTTATATGAGTGGTATCTCCCAAGTCCTAACCCATAGAACTCATGAACCTGTGTCCTGCACTAATGATATTTAACAAGATTGAAATTTGGCAGGTTAGTCTAGGCTGTTTACGGGACCTAAGATTTTTCAATAGTGATCCCTCCCTAACAGACACCCTTGTCACAGCTGTGAGTTAATGGGGAAGATGAATATGGAAACTCAGATTGTAACTTTCTATTATACAAAGATCCAATAGATCTTCTCTTTATTCATGTTCTACTGGATATAAGTATAAGAGAGGAAGAAGATTTAAGCTATGTACAGCAGTTGTATTTCACTGTGGTGTTTGGACAGAACGATAACAATATTATGGTAAATATATATTTTAAAAAAACAAACCTCAAAACCATGGATTTAAATATCTTCCTGCAGAAATTCATCAGAAAAAATGGATAAAAAAAACAGAATAAATATATATAGAGAGATGTTTGTTTTTTTAATTGCCCTACATAGCCCCTGAAAATATTGTGAGATTGCAACAAGGCAAGTGATCCACGTGTAGATTACCAGGGGGGTGCCAGCCGGAGTCATAGATCACAGACCTGAAGGTCGAAAATGTGCATCTGTGCCACATCCCCCCTCCCCCCAGTTATGGACCTGCATATCAAATATATGTATCTGCACCACCCCACAGAAACCTTACTAAAGATGTATGTGTGCTGTGCTGTTCTATCTGTGCATTTAGAGCATTACATAATGATGTACGCACGATATATATAAAAGACTGAAAAGTGGTAAGCCCAGGTGATTTACTTGGTTTGAAGCAAGGCAAGCATTATTCAGCAGCGTATTGTGTGTGCCCAGGGGGGTGTTTTGGAGGGGGTGCTAGGCGCCAGTAACAAATCTTGCACAGGGTGCTAAAAATCCTAAGGCCGGCCCTGAGTGTCTTTCTTATATTTTATTGTCTTGAAGCTGGGGGAAACCTGGCAGAAGCAGTTTTCATCATGTTGATGCTCCTCACAGAAACGATATTAGGAGGTAGGAATTATCAATCTTACCTCCCTACCCCAGCAACTTTTCAATGTAACTATTTTTTTTAAACTTTCTATGCACTAAAGTTCTCCTTTAATTGAGATAGAAACTAAACCACTCTTTTTGTATTTTGTTATCAGAAAAAGGATTTTCGACATCATGGGCATGAGAGTAATGAGAATTTAGAGCGATAGGTACATATTTATATGATGACTAAGAACTCGAATTTGTCTAACACTCGCTGTGACTTTCAAGTAGAAACAATAAATGGTATGATATGATTTGTATTATAGGTCAGATGACCTATAATGAAAAGACCTTAATTATTATTTTTATTTGAAAAAAACTCTGATGAAGGGTTTTCAGTTTGTTACAGACACATGGAATGTGCAGAATTTTTATTCCTTTTGGCTAACATCATTGTTAACACCTAGAGATGGTTTACCTGAAATGATCTGAAGTACAGCGTAGGTGGAATGATATGTGCATAATTACATAGCAATCTTTAAAGCAAGCTTTTTGTTCTTAAATATCTACCTGTGTTTAAAGTTTAGAAATAAAAAGTTACAAATTGCATGAAGATCATGAATCCATAATGTTGCTGATCAAATTGAATTATGTCTTTGGCAATTGTGCAGTAGATAATGTCTATTCAAATACAAATTATAGTAATAAAAGCATATAATGAATGGTTTTTAATAGCACAATCTTGATGTTGTAAAGGAACATTGATCTTTTGTGCTTAATGGTCAATATACTTTCTGCCCTGGATGAAATGCTGTACACTGTTGACATGCAGGGTAAATGATCTTTGCAGGGATTTAGTAGCTGATGCTATTTTTTATTGTTGGTTGCTTTTTAAAAAAATAATGTGTTTAACCCTTTCGCTGCCAGCAGAATTCACCACTTTGCGTGCGTTAAATACCAGAAGAATTTTCAGGATTTTAGACACATTTGGTTCAGTCAAAGTTTACAGTAGGAAACCCCCCAGTAAATCAGGAATATTATACATTGTTAATTTTCAGCACAAAGTGTACTTTAACAAGGTAACAAAATTTTGTAACTTTTCTGAAAAATTTTACTGGAATTATGGGTAAAATATATTTAAAAAATTCTAATTTTGCAAATTTTCATGGATTTTCCCCATTTTTATTTATAGTTATCTTAATGTTACGCACAAAAATCTTACTGTTTCCCAAAGTTCTGATAATCTCATTCATACCACCAATGGTGTAAGCGCAGTTCTTCGTAGAAGTTCGCATTTTTCGCAGATTTTCTAAAATAATTAACATCAAACAGAATTCAAAAGGTAGAAATCATGTCAAAACCTCATGGAATGTAAAAAAAAAGTTACTAAATATCAATCTCCCAAATGTCCTGAATCAAATGGTATGCCATATGTGTGGTTACACAAGTGGAAATGGAAGCGAATAGCCATGAAGTGAGACAATGCACGATGGCCCAGAAACAGCAACAATATTAAGCCAACTCTGAATTTGAACAGTGCAGTTTGTACCGCAAAACAACCCCTAATTTAGAAATACCCCTCACAAACTATATATTCCTGGAACCTTCAGCTATGTAATGCTGTAGTTTGTTTATTCATACCATCAATGTTGTGTGTGCAGTTCCTCGTAGAAGTTTGAACTTTTCTGAAAAAAATTAACGAAAAAACAACTTCAAAGGGTAGAAATCATGCCAAAACCTAATGGAATGTAAAAAAAAATTGACTAAATATCAATCTCCCACATGTCCTGAATCAAACGGTATGCCATATGTGTGGTTCACACGCCGACATGGAAGCGACTAGCCACAAAGTGAGACAAAGCACAGTGGCCCTATTACAGCAACCTTTCAGATTTTTCCCACAAAACACCTCCGTAACTCAGAAACACCCCTCACAAACTATATATTCCATAAATCTACACATTAAAGCGACTAGCCACGAAGTGAGACAATGTATAATGACTCAATTACAGTAACGTGCCAGATAACACTGAACTCCCCTTCAACTAAGAAATACTCTGCACAAGCTATATATTTTTGGAATCTACACGCCATCTATGCAACAGTGCAATTCTTTCATTCATATGTGCAGTGGTGTGGGCACAACCAGTAAATAAGTGAGGCAATGTGCAGCGGCTCAGCAAGAAAAAAAAAATCTTCAGCCTGCTCTGTATTTGAACAGTCTGCACTTTTTCACACTAAACACCCCTCTAACTTAGAAACACCCCCAACAAAATATAGATTTTTGGAATCTACATACCTTTAGCTATTCAACATTGACATTTTTTGTTCACACTTGCATCAGTGCATGAAGAGAGATGTCCAGCAAATAGCCCCTGTACTGGGGGGGTAAAACACAAAATATTCACGCAAATTTTGTTTTATAAATAAACGCCAAAATAAATGAAACCGCAAAAAAACCCAGCAAACTGTGAAAATCAAAATGAATGAAAAATACAAAATAAAAAAAAATTTGATTCTGTATTGTATTTGTGTGAGTATAAATATGTGTTTGTAAGTGTGTGTTAGTGTGTACTACAGTTTGTAGATGTGTGTAATACAAAAAAAAGTTAAAAACTAAATATATGTATGTAGTGTGTGTAAATATTGTACCAGTCCTGTAGACAGGCGATCAAAAGCAGGCAGCAAGGTAAACCCCAGCAGGAAACACAGCAGACCACAGCAGGAGAGCTTCAGCAATGTAATCCACCTCCACCAGGTCACAAGTGAAAAAAGTGCAGCAGGGGGCGGTACCTATACACTGATCATCAGTAGTGTCACTGCCCATGTGACTGCTGATCTCAGTGTCTTGCCATTGGCTCCTGGACGATCGTTGACTGGGGACAGGTAAGTAACCCAACTCTGCTCGTTGCCTAGAGGATCTGCTACAGCGGGGGGAAGCCGTTTCCTCACTCTAACTACTGCCAGTCTGCACCCGAACCCAGAAGTGCTGCAGTACGTATATATACAATGGCAGTTTGGACCTTTTCTGCACAGATCGTATATACACGATCTGTGGCAGTGAAAGGGTTAAAGGAGAACTAAACTTACATTTTTAAAAACCTAATGTGAATTTTTTTCTCCCCAGAACACCTATACATTGTAAGATTCTTCTCTAGTAAGTTGCATTTAGTACATGTGAGAAATAGATTCTGTAACTAAGAAGGCTAACATGTTGTTGCCAGTACAACATACAGTCCATGAAGTCATCAAAGAACCATGCCCCCTGACCCCAGTATTCACTGTCTCTATGCACAAAGTGTTTTCTATACAGATGTCTCCACACCAATATGGAAGTCCCTGATAAGACTTTGAAAGCTGCCGACAATTTCAAAACATTGCCAAGTTCGATATTTAATCTTGAGTATTCAGCGTTCAAGGGTTCACCGCAGTCTGTCCAGTCACTTTACTATTTTGAGCAGCGTTGTGGCATTTTGAATGCTAATGACCATGTGCTGGTGTTTGTGACTTCCTGGTGATGTTCTTGCTTGGGATTAAAGCCCCTCACAACTCGGTTTAGTGCTGTTTTATCAGATCTGCTTCCTGATTATTACCTGTTACCTGTGAGCTTATACTTTTATTCCTGATTCCCCGTAGCCAAACCAGATTTGTGGACTTCTGATTCTTGCCGCCTGCCCTGACCTTTTTCCTTGGATATCGAACCTTAGTGCTTGCCTCAACATTTTACCTTGTCTACCATTCTGAACTTTCCTGCCTTCCCAATATTCTACATTTGTTGTTCCACTATTCCAGTTGCCTGAATTTCTATTCTTCAGTGCCTTGCTCTTTCTGTTACAGTTACTCTTCCCTGGGACTAGAGTCTGCCTCCCAGCACAACATCCCCACCATCAGGAGAAGACCTGCATGCACTTAGACTTCACAACAAGGGAGGGATTCTGAACCCCAGTAACCCATCTGCCTTAGACCATTATAGTCTAGTTTCCTTGCCCATTGTATCATTTGAATTGACTCTTTGCTTGTGTTGTGTGTAATTCTTGAAATTTCTCATTAAGGACTCTGCTTTGTGACTTGTCCTTATTCTGCTCGCTGCCTTTACCAACTCTCTGCTCGGACTCCTACTATGATTTTGTTTGATCCACCATTACCTCTCCGCATCTGTCTGATTTCGATGAATGACCTGCAACTAAGTTACAGACTCCGTTTTAGTCTTTTTCCTTTATATTTAAATCTTGCTGTCTGTGTATGACCAAAGATTGCCTGACTATTCTTTTGTGCTCTTTCTGTTGATTTGGTCTAAGCACTAATACTTTGCACATTATAAAAGTAGGGGCAAATGTATTTGTTATATTTTTCCCCCACAAATATTACCCAATGAAAAGATCCAAGTTCTACAGAAAAGGATCTGTTTTTGACCAAAATGTTAACACTTCTTGCCTATTATAATTGATAGTTTGCACATAACAAAAATAGTGCCAAGTAACCCTAAACTTGCAAGCCATGTTTAAAAGCTGAAATAGTACAGACTGGGTAACCTGCTAGGTGTCCACTCTCTTTCGGCCAACTCTCCGCCAAATATACAGTATTCCAACTGAAAAAACAGGGTTGTCCAGTTGTAATCAAAGGGGTAATTTCAATTTATTAGTGCAGAAATACACAAAAACAAGATATTGGCATGGTTTATTCTGCCCACAGTTTTTCAAATAG
The DNA here is from genome assembly GCA_019447015.1 of Hymenochirus boettgeri. Lineage (NCBI taxonomy): Eukaryota > Metazoa > Chordata > Amphibia > Anura > Pipidae > Hymenochirus > Hymenochirus boettgeri. The sequence goes on along the minus strand of CM033472.1, from coordinate 181,209,459 downwards.
AGTTGATCCCTACTTCTAACTTTAAGCCAGTTATAGATAGTTCACCACCTTCTTCCCATCCTTCCATCCTTATCTGCAACTGAACCTCCTTTTTAACATCATAAATCTTTTGTTCCAGCCACTGGCTGTTGTAAAGGGAAATGGCTAGAAGAGAGAAGCAACATAATTTTTACATTAGTTTGTATGTTATTCAAGATTGAGTAATAATGCAAGCTATTTTTCAAGCAAAACACTAACGTTTATGGACCACACAATACCATTTTGTTGACACTACCAGCAGGATTAGATCAGAGTGCTTGTAATATTGTATAACGTATATACTAGAGTATAAGTCGAGATTTTCAGGCTTTAAAATTAGCCTGAAAACCTAGCCTCGGCTTATACTCGGGTCAAGTCCAAATTTAGATCCAAATGCTGCAATTGCAAATAGTAACCAGTAGGTGGCACATTTTAATAAATCCTTCACATTCATACTTGTGAAGGTTCTCATTCATCCAGGTCATGGTATATCTGTTGTATTCAATTAGATCAACTGGACTTGAAGTTTAGTTCTTGAAGATGTTTCGCTAGTCATCCGACTGGCTTTCTCAATTCAGAATGACTTGTACAAGAATCTGTAGCAATTTAAGAGACCTGATCTCAACCCAGAACAGGTGTGTTCCTTACTGGACTTGTGCCGGAATACCACCTATTTGAAATACTTTTTCGACACTAACTGTCTGCCATGTACAATGCTGTTTTGACACCTTACCCTGGGTGTTCCTATAACACCTCTTAGCTACCATGCAATCACACCCTTAACACCTGGCTGTGATATGCTAATTGGGATTTTCCAGGGTACAAAGCCAGTCAGATGATTAGCGAAAAATCTTCAAGAACTAAACTTCAAGTCCAGTTGATCTAATTGAATACAACCGATACTTCCCATGCATAGAAAGTTACAGTAGCTGATCTGCCTTTACACTCTTTCCTGCTTCCTGTAGTCTGGCTGCTGGACTCACTCAGCACTGTCACTGCTCATCTTGATCTGATGGGTCTTCTCAGTTTGGGGCAAAAAATGGCTGCTAGTTTAGTGCAAATGACAGCCTGAAACTACAACTCTCTCAGGTGACACTTAACTATTGGGGTCAGAGGGCCCTTTACTATATGTGGGTCAGAGGGCCCTTTACTATATGGGATCAGGAGAATTGTAAATGATGATAAGCTTAATTAAAAGATTATTGAACCTTGCCACTCCACATGTTTAGAAACTACAACTTCCATCAGCCAAAGAATCCTGGGAGTTGTAGTTTCCAAACATCTGGAGTGCCAAGGAATTGGGGGTTACTGGTACTGGATTTGGCTATTACTGTATGGGAATTCTGCTGTCCATTTAGAGGGCAACTTAAGCCACAAAACAATACTGAATCAGAAGGCAGTATTGGTCATAATTTTTACCCTCAAATTATACTCGAGTCAACCAGTTTTTATTAATTTTTCTGGTATAAATAGGTACCTCGACTTTGGTTCAGCTTATACTTGAGTATATACGGTAATTTAACTGCAACAAAAATCTGGTTGAGCTAGGTAGTCTCCCCATGGAACCTATGTTCATTATTTTTCTTTATTTTTTTATTGTACAGTTTCTAAGCTTTGTCGGTAAAATAGACAGCCTTTTTATAATGAGCTGTTTAGCATTTTATAACATCATTGGTTCTAAAAACATGCTCTGGCCAAAAGGTCAGAAGGAAGAAACATAAGAATACTTGTAGGTTCTGCTTCATTTAATATTCAATGGAGGGTTTTAAGCTGTTTCAATTCAGATTGATTTCCTCTTGTAGTTAAGGCCCTGGTATGCATGGGATGACTAGGACCTTTAGTTGGGAATGAAAGCATGGTGATTTCAATGTGTTTCAATATTGGCGTCTCCTTCCATTCCTCCTTTGTTGGTGCTGTGCCTTCTGGGCTGCTAACCACAAGGATTTGCAAGTAATGAAGGCCACACTCACAGTTCCTTTATGTGCAAATATCTTGTGACAAGATATTTGCACAACATTTCAGGGTGACCACTTTTGCCAGGTGCACACCTGATAATGGGGGTAACACCTGAAATATAGTGCACATATCTTGTCACAATGAAAGCCCCAATGAAAGATATTTGAATGTGGCCTGTTCTGCCCTCCACTTAAGACTATTAGCAATTCTGATTAAATTGGTCATTTGTGACTGGTTGGATTTGTAATACAACAGATTATTCAGTCCTATTAACCAAAGTCTTGCCCACAGCTGTTAATTAGTCCATAATATTAACGCCTGTATGCCAGCCCTTAAGGATAATAAGAAAAGTAGCTAATAAAGCATCTGCATTTTTAAAATTTTAATTCAATTAAATTTCCAATATATTTGTATTTCAATTTTGTTTATTCAAGCACTTGATATTTTAGTTCAAAACATAATTTACTTTTATTCAATAAAAGGTCTTATCATTTAAAATAGTGCTAATTTTGCCCCAACCAATCAGATGTTAGCTTTCAAATGCTAAATAAGATTGGTTGGGGCTAAATTAGCACCATTTTAAATGATAAGACCTTTTATTGAATCTCCCTGTATGTTCTGTAATTTGCATCCCAAGTAATTTAATGATTATTTTGTAGTGAACTAAGCTCAGGGCATTGCAAAAATGTCACAGAATGGATTGCTTTTTTCCAGCTTGTTATTCTCTGTACAGGTTCACCTAACAGTAGGAATTCCCAGATGAAACATGGAAAGCATTGCTATTTTTGGTGTTTCTTTAGTGTCACTTGATGTGATAAATGCAAATTATGCCTGGCTTAATCCCAGACACTGGTTTATACTTGGCCTCCTGTCCGATAATGGAAAACAGCCAACATCTGAAGCCAAAGTAAAGACTTCGTTATAGAAGCCTTGGCAACAAAACAATCCAACTGTACAACAGTCTGATACAAAAACATTAAAGCGCTTGTCTATAAACTATAAATGAAGCCTGATCATCAATTATTTTTTGTATACTGTAGTTATGACTCTGATTTATTATATGAGAATGTGCGTTTTAAATAACAAAAGCGCACACACACACACACACACACACACAAACTGGACATTTCTGTGGTGTTATTAACCTATGAGCAAAAACACCATTGGATGCACCGATTTATGTTTAAAGGAATAGGTTGTCAATATTTGCAGTAGCACCCAAATATACACATAGTAGTAACCAACACCGGCAATCAAGTGTGTACATTGTACGAGTGGGATAATGGTGCTGGGGAAGCTATAAACCAAAAATGTCTTTTCACATCAGCTTGATTAAGTGAGACGAAGCATACTGACCAGGATTTATGCATCCAAGTTGCTGTCTAGATAAGGATATTGATCCAAATTTAACAGTAAGGCAAAAAAGAAAACAGGTTAGAAATGACGTGGTTGTCGAGATCTCTCCTTACCTGGCTCCTCTCTACCTGGTTTCTCACCAGTGGGTGAGTACGTGTCATCCGACAAACGTTCAATTAACAAGATGATTTCCATGTATGATTGTGCATACACAAGAACAAGCACATGCACGCACACTGTCATGCTGCCAGAGGTACAGTAAGTGAAAGGGACACTGTTCCTGTTCTGGATTTCCCTGCCCGTGACTCTGGTCTTCCTGAAGGCCACAACCTATTGTGATTCAGCAGTGTAACACCCCCACCATTAGGGTCATCTTATACTCTGCACCCTAGTGCCTGCATGAAACAGCTCATCCTTGCAACTGAATCAGGTAATCCTAACATTACATCCAGCCAATGGATTCCAGCAGAGAAAAGCTTATTCTTCTTTCAATCAGCACCCCAAAGGTCTCTCTGATGCCATTCTGACTCTTTATGAAGGGCTGCAGCAACACCAGGTCCGTATGGATGCTGCCCAGGCTAGTCGTACTCCTCTGCCTACTGACCAGCCCACTGCAGGGCCTATTTGTCTCAGGCTGCCCCACCAAATGAACTCTCACAGTTGACATATATTGTTTGAGCTTCAGCCTCGGACCTTTCCTAATTAACACATTTGAGTTATGTTGGTTATCTCCTTATTCTAAGGAGCACCTCAGTCTTGGGCCCATCAGCTGCTTGAACAACAATGTCCACTGGTAAGTTCATTGGACTCCTTTTTTTCTTTGCTTTGGCCTCCCTCTATGATGATCCTGCCAGGTCCCAAACATCTGAAACTGCCATTTGTAGCCTTCGTCAGGGTATTGGACAGGCAGAAGATTATTAAGCGGAGTTCCTAGCATTGACTCCTGACATAATTGGAAAGACGCAGCTCTCAAACATCAGTTCTTTTGGCCATGCAAATTAATTTTTGCACCAATTTGAAATGCATGTTTCCTCAGCCCCTCTTTGTGCTTCTCCAGTCTTCAACTTTCCTCCAGCAGCTGTTCTGGTTGACCTGGGAATAATGCAGTGGAACCTATGCAAATCATGTGATCTGGCCCCCTTATTCTGCAGAGGAAAGGCCTTGTAGAAGAAGGATGGTACTGTATTTATGTTACTGGAGTGATTATTAGACTGGAATGATTTCTTTTTTATTCCAAGGTACTGATTTTTTTCTATTCCTATTGCCTCACATTTGGAAAACAGGTTAAATTAAATGCAATTCTGGAGCCTGTGAAAATTTAATTGATCCCGATTTTGTTAAAGAACAATTTTATCCCTACCCAAAAGAGATTTTCTTCACTTACCCTGCTCCGTCTGGCTGAAATCTCAAATTCTTCTGGTCCTATCCTTAATGAAACAGTTCCCCCTGTTTGTTGTGAAGCATAACATCCACTGTGAACTCATACATTTCATTATATTACCCTCACCTTTCTTCTCTGTGGCTTAAGTTGCATTCTCCAGTACGTCCAGTAGTCCAGTACTTTATATTTCTCCTTCATTCATTGTAATGAAAATTCAAAGGTCCAATCAAAAGCTTCTCCCTTCCTTCTACTTTCAGCGAAAAACTGCCCTTACCTTCTGCTTAGATTGATTTTATCGACATGTTTAAGAAAAAATTGAGCTGACTCTTTGCACCCACATAGATAGGCCTTTTGACTTTCTGTAGTACCTATACCTTATGAAAGAGTCTTTCCTCTGTCCGAATTGTTCGTTAATGTGAACTTAGCCAAAGGATTCATTCGTCCATCCAGTCGAAAAGAAAGACGGGTCCCTTAGATGATGTATTACTTACCAAGAACTAAAGAAACCATTAAAAATTGGTGGAAAGTTCTCTCTTGTAGAAAGGAAGTCCAGCAATTCTTGGCATTCACTAATTTTTACCGGAAATGTATTAAGAACTTCTCCAACATTATTCTTTCTTTTGCGAACCTTAGCAAGAAAAGTGTAAAATTTCAGTGGACTTTGGAAGCAATGGGAGACATTCTTTCCCAAAGGTCCAGGGATAAAGACCTTCCTGACCCCACTGCTTTTTTGTCTCAGAAACGGTCCCCTACAGAGATGAATTATGACGTTGCAGACCTAGAATTTTTTTTTTTATTAAAGCTGCATTTTAAGAGTGGTGCTACCTTCTGATAGTGGTGAGGCCAACAAAACAGACACAGATGTGACATAAATGGGGAAAAAAGCCATTGTTAATATGTGTGGTTTAAAGTTAAATCCACTCTTAGTGTGGTTGTTATTTTTGATGTTACCAAGGTAAGCATAAAGGAGTTTATCAATAGTTTTTTACAAGTACAATTATTCTGAGTTTAGATCTCACAAAAAAGATGTTTCACTTTTCAGAAATAATTGTATCCACAGGCAAGTTGCTAGGAGCTCTCTTTTTGCAAAATCTTAAAACTTCCAAGTAGCATAAAATGAAACTGTATAAACATAAAATCATTGATGCCATTTGAAGCCAGTAAATATAATAGAAAAGTTCAATATACACAAGAGAGCCACTCTTAGCTTAAGTGCTACATTCTCTGTTTATTCAAGGTTAAGCACAACATGTTTCGAACCTGCATGGTTCTTCATCAGGTGCAAGTAAATAAAATTTTTCACCTGATGAAGAACCGCGCAGGATCGAAACATGTTGTGCTTCACCTTGAATAAACAGAGAATTTAGCACTTAAGAATGGCTCTCTTGTGTATATTGAACATTTCTATTATATTTACTGGATGAAGGAGGGATCCTGGACACAATTGGATTGAGCCCAACATGGTTGATTTACAGTATATCCACAGCTCAAGTTACAACAGTTCTTATAGCCATTTGAAGCCATTGTATTTTACAAAATGTCTCATCATACAAGATTTTTTTCATTTGAGGAATCCACTGGTAATGAGTCCGGGTTTGGAAAAGAACACGCTTTTGATTCAGAAATACTGGTTTAAAATTCCAACGGAACTTTTGAAATTGTTAAAACTTTAATACTCTAATCGAATATTAGAAAATAAAAAAAAAAAATTGTGCTCAAAGATCAAAAATTATATCAAGAATAAGTTTTGTGGAACTGCTACTGAAATGAAACTTGTGAACATATAAACACGATACCGAGGGCTCTGTATTGAAAATCAACCAGTATTTATTATCAATTAATTGTCCAGTCACAAAGATTTGGCAAAAGAAACCATTTCTTACTCATACTTCTTATACTTTTCTGGTCACGTACACATTAGCCTTAAAAGTTGTGCAATCATCCCCTTAAATGGCATGTCCAGCATAAAAAAAACTTTTCATAATAGAGTAGAGCTATCAACCCCATTTCACATTATTTTGAATGGTCAAAAATGCCTTTAAAAGGTGCTCTAACAGACTATAAAAAGTTTTTATGCTGTATCAGTTCTTGTCTCATTTTATTTAACTAAACCATTCCAACTGTTCAACAATCCCAAACACCATCAGTTGTTAGAATCTTATCAAAAAGTACATTGATCAACTTGTAATTAACTGTTAAGAGATTCCATTCATATAATTATGCAATAATATTTGAATTATATATTGAATTGTATGCTGATAATGAATGTTCCTCCACAATTTCCACCCCTGTTGTTCATATTTTTCTATAAGGTACTTGCAGCTCCAGTGGATGTGGATAGAGAGCAGCAATCCCAAATTCCCTTTGTTTAGGAGTATACTTAGTTGCACTCAGGATATATAAAAAAGAAAGAAAAGTTATTTTAAAACATCTGATCAAATAATAACTTTAGATTTAAATCAATTTATCTACTTACTGTATTGTATTGTATTCAGTAGAGATGAACTAAACCAACAGGTTTCACAAAACCTATTAAGGTTTTCAAAATCTGATTCAAACCCAATTGCATAGTATTTTTTCAAATGTTCAATAGGAATTTTTGAATTTCTCATAGTGGATTTTTTATCACAAGTAGAGATGGCCGAACTTTTGAAAGTTCGGTCCGTTTTCGAACTTTCAAACTATATGGAAAGTTCGAAAACGGACCCATTAAAGTCAATGGGAGTCAAATAGTTCAAAAAGTTCTAATGAAATACAATTAAAATATCAATGGTAACTTAATGTAAATGGCTGTGGGACCTGGGAAATATTCTGGGGAACATGTTCGAATATCCAGGACATTCGAAAAACCAATTTTACTCTCACTCGCGCTATTTTCGAGCTCGTTCGCGCCTAGACACCATGGACATTTTACTTGCGGATTCGATGCTCGCGTTCGCGCCTAGATACCATGGACATTTTACTCGCGGATTTGATGCTCACGTATAGGTTTTAATGGACGCTTTACTCGCGGATTCGATGCTTGCGTATAGGTATAATAGGCATTTTACTCGTACATTTGAACGGTCGAACATTCGATATTTATCGAAAGTCTGAAAATATTGGAAATCCGGATCAGGGATAGTTCGAGAAGTCCGAATTTGTTCGAATTTGAATAGTTCAGCTTGAACTCGGGTTAGAGTTCTAGTCCATCTCTAATCACAAGTTTAGAGTTTTAACATTTTCAAAATTCCATTGGATCCATGGATTTTATTGTCACCACAGCAAAATACTTAGCCAAGAACATCCAGTCACTGGCACTTTTCAGTTGGCTTGGTGCAAACCAATTTACAATTGAACTGGATTTTTTGTATAAAAGTCTAGGGGGCATATTTATAAAGGGTTGTTAAACTTTTCGCCTTCTTTAACGCTGCCTTTTTGCCAAATTTGGACTTTCCGCTAATTACAGTATAAAGCAGTGATAACCAGTGGCGAAAGGTCATTACCGCTACTCTTCGCTTTTTGCCATACATCGTTGCGGTTACCGCTCGAACATATTTCTAAAATGGTGAAAAGTGTGTTTTTGCGTTAAGTTCAGCCATTTTGAGGTGGCGAAAATGCATAAGTGCCCATTTATTTAGCCTGCCAATGGGTCCATGGAAGGTGTCAGTACATTGTGGGGTGTTTCTCTATACTAATAAGTACTCAGGGGGGTGTTAGACTATTTTCCAGCATTTACTATAATACGATCTGAGATTTTGCTTATTTAAGGTTTATTTTCCGCTTTTTAAAGATCGCTTTTTTAAGGTTCTGATTTTCTTTAGTTACCAATAAAGTCAAATGGGGGTCTGAGGGACATATTTATAAAGGGGCATTATTTTTGCTTTTTTTTCCCCCAACAGACCTTACCACAATTTTTTAATTTTTCTTTTCATCAGCTATTAAAAAGGCAAATTTTCATCAAAAGCGAAAATTATGTAGCAAAAAGTAGCACTAATAATGCTGAAAAAGCTCAGCACATATGGTGGTAAATAGGTAATACTCCCTGGTGGTTTTTCAAAGTAGTATTAAATTGGTTATACACACTGAACACCTATCTTTGTTATTTAAAAGTAGCCTAACACATTTGGAAATAACGTGGCGCAGGCGATGCAAAAGTGCCTTAGTAAAATTTTGTGCTACTATGTAGCGCAAAACTTTACGCCACTGAATAGGAGGCGTTAGCTGGTGCACTTACCTGGCAGAGATCCCGGGATGTACAAAATCTCGCACAGGGATTTTTGCATCGTAGGAACTCGGGTAGGTAAGCTGCGTCGGAAAAAAATATTGCATCACCCCCTTGGTGTAATTAGCGAAGGGTCCTTACACAGACCATTGTGGCCCTGACAAGGGGCCTTTGGGGCTTAAGGAGTCCCGCAGCTCGAAGTGCCTTTGCGATAAAAGTGCATTTGCGGCACTGACAAATGCCTTTGCGGGGGGTCCTGCAGCTCGAAACCAGGACCCCCTTGGTCTTGGCATCTTCTTGTGGGCAACACCAACTACACTGATGTTGCCAACGCTGGGCGATGTCACTGCGGCCACCAGTGGACACCACCAGCGCTGGCGACATTAACGTCACCGGTGTTAAACTGAAGTCTTCTTTCTTTTTTCTTCTGCCATCAGCTGCAATGACTTCTGAGCTTTTACTTGAAAGAACTTTTTAAACAATGTGGTGCTTCGTATATTCTCAGCACAAAAAAAAAACTTTTAATTTTTAGCTTTTCTGCAGTCTAACATTTCAGGTTCTTGGTGAATGAGTTTTTCCAAGAAATGTGACAAATAACAGTTTTTCCTTGTGAAGGTTCTCATCTCAGAGGAGCCCTTAAAACTTGTGGATATCCAGACTGGGCCTTTGTCAAAAGAAGTAGAAGGAAAGAAAAGAACACAAATACCAACAGTGAAGGGGAAAAGCAAGACAGGAGGAAGAACATGGTCATCCCATATGTAGCAGGGGTCTCCGAGAAATTAAGAAGAATTTTCAAAAAACATCGTATCCCTGTCTGCTTTAAACCGAACAACACACTAAGGCAGCAATTGGTACATCCGAAAGACCCAATACCTAAACACAAGAAAAGCGACATCATATATGCAGTGCAGTGCAGTGAAGAATGCTCTGATTTGTATGTGGGGGAGACCAAACAGCAACTGCATCAACGTATGGCCCAGCACAGAAGAGCCAATTCCTCGGGTCAGGACTCAGCCGTGTATCTGCATCTTAAGGATAAAGGACATACCTTTGAAGATTGTAATGTTAACATACTGGCGAAGGAACGTGACTGGTTCAAGAGAGGTGTTAAGGAGGCCAATTATGTGAAAATAAAGAAACCAAGTCTAAATAGAGGTGGGGGGGTTCGACACCAACTGTCTGCCATGTACAATGCTGTTTTAACACCTTACTCTGGGCGTTCCTATAACACCTCTTAGCCACTATCCAATCACACCCTTAACACCTGGCTGTGATATGCTAATTGGGATTTTCCAGGGTACATAATTGCCACAGATTCTTGTACAAGTCATTCTGAATTGAGAAAGCCAGTCGGATGACTAGCGAAACATCTTCAAGAACTACATTTCAAGTCCAGTTGATCTAATTGAATACAACAGATACAACAGTTTTTCCCCTTTTCTAGATAATTGCAAGCCACAGATATATTGGAAAAATCCTGGATTAGGAGCCTCTTTTGTTCAATCTCTTGTGTTATCTTGCCTGAATTTAAAATACGATTTGAACCCAATTGAATGTGATTTTTTTCTCATTTTCAATGAGAAAAAAAAACTATTTTTGGATAGTAATTGCCAAATTTTCTATTATTCGATTTTAAAAATTCCACTGGATATGCAGATTTTTTTTTTAAATTGTTACTAGAATCAAAACCAGGCTTGTTTGAGAAACCAGGACTCATCTCTAGTAGTCAGCAAAAGTTTCTTCTCATGCCTAAAAATCCAGACAAATTCAAATAAATTTAGATTTTTAATTACCTTTGGACAGAAATCCATTTTGATTAGATATTGTCCCTTTCTTACCAATGATAACATACTGGGTACATTTATTGACTAGTATCCAAACATCAATTGCAATACCACTAATGTTATTTATGTATTATGCTGCAGCTGCCTAGCCTTAAATGAATAGTTCACTCGAAAAGTGAACTTTTCCTTTAATGTAATGATTGAAGCCGGGAAGGTTAATGAGCTATGCCCTACCTCCCATTTTTCAATTAATATTTTAGGAGCCAGGGACGAAGATAAGTATATTTACCTTTTGTGCAATCCACCGCTGCAGAGCCATATTAACATCTTATTCTATGGTTGCATATGGTACCATTTCACAATATACATGTTCATTTTTAAGCATTCTATATCATGGGATATTTCTAAATAAGCACTTCCACTCAAACAATGCACTGTAAATCAAATAAATGCAAGTAAATCTACATCTTAATAGTATAGCAATTGTGTATGTAACATTCCTTATTTGACTAATGTATAATGAATGCTGCTATTCTAGAATGGAAAGTGCTATTATTGTCAGTATTATGTGACTTTGATAAGATATGGTAACTAGATTCACAGATTAAGTAGAGTATTCAGGAAGTTTACTTTTGACTCGCAAGCCCGTATCATCAAAGGCACATTATGTATTTAATTCTCCATTGTATAGAAAGGAAAACAATGGAATTCTATGTATAAAATAAAACTTCTATAGAGCGAGAACATTTTATTTTACGAGGTAAGAGGTTTTTTTTATAATGACAGCTTTTGTTTAGTTTCCTACTGTGCTTTACAGAATAGCACATTAGTTAAGTTTCTTAGTTGTTTGTTCTTACTTATATTTATGCAAAATAGTATTTTAATTACCACATTTAATATTCAATTTTTGTTCCTGTTTTCGTATATCTTATGCTCTCCTATAACTGCAACCACTTACTACTGGCTGGGATTACTCCCAGATCTCTGCAGCAGGTGTCGGTGTTACATTTATGTCCTTCTATTTTACAACTACCATTTTCTTTATAATAAAGCTTGTTGTCTTTATTGTTTTTTAAATTAATCATAATTTCCTGGGGGTTAAGTTTAGTTGCAATATTTTTGAATGATGCATTAATTCAAACAAATGTAACCATAATCATAAAAAAATAGAATTAAATCCAGTGAAGGAATAGAAGCAAGATAAACAAGTAAATCCTTTCTTCTTTTTCTGTTTTCTATTATAAATTATATTACAAAATGGTCATGCTTAGGTCAATTTGATCATTATATTATTGTAGTGTTTATATGCTTGGAGTACTTAAGGTCACACAATAATTCTATTTTGTTATACAAAATTTTATTTCGTCCCTTTGGTGCGCACATATGCATGATTCAGCCTAGCATTCAAGCACAAGGAAGGCAAGTTAGCTCAAATATCTGTCTTTACATTTATCCTGGAATATTGATGATAGGCATTAATACACATCATGCTAGATCATTTTTTTATCGAAGCTAGCCATTTAGAAAAATGGTTCTCTGACTTTTTCAAACAGTGGCAAACATGGCAATATAAAATTTTCAGATAACAGTTAAAGGGACACTGGTGGATAACAGTCAAGGGGACGCTGGTGGATAACAGTGAAAGAGATGCTGGCAGATAACTGTCAAAGGGGCACTGGTGGATAACAGTCAAAGGGATGCTGTGGATAACAGTCAAAGGGACACTGGTGGATAACAGTCAAAGGGACACTGGTGGATAACAATCAAAGGGACACTGGTGGATAACAGTCAAATGGACTCTGGTGGATAGCAGTCAAAGGGACTCTGGTGTATAGCAGTCAAAGGGACACTGGTGGATAACAGTCAAAGGAACTCTGGTGGATAGCAGTCAAAGGGACTCTGGTGTATAGCAGTCAAAGGGACACTGGTGGATAACAGTCAAATGGACTCTGGTGGATAACAGTCAAAGGGACACTGGTGGATAACAGTCAAATGGGCTCTGGTGGAGAGCAGTCAAAGGGACGCTGGTGTATAGCAGTCAAAGGGACGCTGGTGGATAACAGTCAAAAGGACACTGGTGGATAACAGTCAAAAGGACACTGGTGGATAACTGGGAAAGGGACACTGGTGGATGACACACAAAGGGACACTGGTGGATAGTTGCCAATGGAACGCTGGTGGATATTTGTCAAAGGGATGCTGGTGGATAACAGTTAAAGGGAAACTGGTGGAAAACAGTCAAAGGGATTCTGGCGGATTAAAATTGTAATTATCAATATTTACTGCATTTGAATATAAGTGTAAGTGTAAATCTATTACATTTTTTTGTCACAATATGTATTTTAAGACAACAATGTGATGAAATGTGTCACAGCAAACTTATGAAGGGGAAAAAAATTCCTTCCTAACTCCAAGTGGCAATTGGAAATTTCCCTGGATCAACTCTACTTTATATATCAATACCAGTAACTTGCAACATCCCTTGTTTGCAGAAACTCATCCAGCTTTTTAAAAAAAAACTGACCAATGAACCTGCCATAACAACGTCCATTGGAAGACAGTTCCATAGCTTTACCATTCTCACAGTGAAAAACCCTTTCCGAACTTGAAGCCTAAACCTTTTTTCTTCAAGTCTTAAAGGGTATCTCCACTCATATTTTCAAGGTTTGGTAATCCAGTTGTGCCTTACCTTCCATTCTTCAATAGAAAAAACAGGAGACTGGTGAGAAGTTAAGAAACTTACCCACTCGATCGCTCCCTCGGCATGTAGTCTGACAGGTCCCGACGGACCTTGTCTTCTATGCGCATAGATCGCGCATGCGCATAGAAGACAAGGTCTGTCGGGAGTCTCTCTTCATATTCAAGCTCCCCCAACCCCCTTATTAATTTTGTTGCACTTCTCTGAACCCTTTCCATTTCAAAGATGTCCTTTTTGTACGCAGGATTCCAAAATTGCACTGTATATTCCAAATGAGGCCTTACTTTGTAAAGTAAGCTTTGTAAAGACGGAGAATAACATTTTCCTCCCTTGAATCCATACCTTTCTTTATACAAGACAATACCATGTTGGCTTTGGCTGTTGCCACCTGGCACTGCCTGCTTCCTTTAAGTTTATCTACCAAAACTTCAAGATCCCTTTCCAACATGGATCCGCTTAACACAGTCATTTATAGTATAAGCAGCACAAGGATTTTTAAGCCCAAAATGCATCACCTTACATTTATCAGCACTGAATCTCATCTGCCACAGCCCAATGTGACAATCTATCTAGATCCCCCTGCAACGATTGCACATCCTCTGAAGTTTTTAATGGTCGACAAAGTTTTGTGTCATGAGCAAACACAGAAACCTTGCTGATAATACCCACTTCCAAATCATTAATAAATAGATTAAATAGAAGCAGCCCCAACACAGAACCCTGTGGCACCCCACTTAGCACTTTAGTCCAAAATGATGAAGCCCCATTAACAACTACTCTCTGCATCCTATTCATTAACCAATTTTCTATCTATGTACAAATGTGCCTCCCCAGACCAACAGACCTTAGCTTATACATTAGTCGCCTATGGGAGACTGTATCAAAAAGCCTTTGCAAAATCCAATTAAACTACATCTACTGCTATGCCAGAGTCTAAATTTCTACTCACTTCCTCATAAAAGCCAAGCAAGTTAGTTTGACAAGATCTATTCCTCCTGAATCCATGCTGGTTAGTACTTATTATGTCAGTCCTTGAAACATACTCTAGAACATGTTCCCTTATTAAACTTTCCAGTATCTTCCCCACCACTGAAGTTAAACTTACAGGCACTGTAATTACACGGCTCTTATACAAGACAATATCTTGGTAGCTCTAGCCATTGCTGTCTGGCACTGTTTGCTACAGCTAAGTCGGTTATCTGCTAGAACCCCCATAAATGGCATAAAGCTATTTATAGTATATACAGAAAAATGCATCACATTACATTTATCAACATTGAATGTCATCTGCTACTCTGTTGCAAATCTTGTCTATCTAGGTCCACTTGCCACAATTGCATATCATTTGAGGTTTCCAATGCTCTGCATAGTTATTGTTATATAGTGATAGTGTTATCACTAAATACAGAGGCCTTATTCTCAATACCCACTTCTAAGTCATTTCTAAAAATATTTAATACCAGTTGCCACAGTACAGAACCCTCAGGCATTCTTCTTAGAACTGTAGTCCACATGTAGTTTCAGACAAACACTCTCTTTATGCCAGACCCGGGCAAACATGCGGCCCATAAGCTGCCCATAACTGCCCCCTGCTACTAGACCTGTATCTGTAATGGATTTAAAATATTATACACCTTTTATTTAAAATTGCAATCTCTATTGTGAGATTTGAGTTGAACCTATTCACGGCCCCTCATGACAGTCCAAGTTTGTCATGCGGCCCTATGTAAGATCTAATTGCCCACCCCTGCTATATGCAATCTATCGACCAGTTCTTTATCCATGTACAAATGTATTCATCAAAGTTGCTTTTGTGATGCAGTATCAAAAGCATTAGCAAAATGCCAGTATCTCAATTTTTTATTCCCCTCTTTACAAAAAAAAAATTGTTTGGCAACATTTGTTTCTCATGAATCAATGCTGATTAATTCTTAAGATCAGTTTTGGAAACAAATTCAAGAAAATTATCCCGTAACAGTTTCCAGTGTTTTCCCCACCACTGATGTTAAACTTACAGATCTAAAGTTACCTAGCATATTTCCAGACAAAACTGAATTTTTAAAGATAAAAAAGTGGTCTAGATAAAACTGAACTGGATCTATTTTATAAGGTCCTAGAGCTTTATTAATATTAAAGGAGAACTAAACTTATATTTTTAAAAACCTAGGGGGAGATTCAATATGGCCCAAATACTTCTAAAACCCACGTTAACCCGAAGAAATTTCGGGTTAACGTGGGTTTTAGAAGGATTTTAGAGCACAGCGCCATTTCCAAATGTTTTTGGAAATAGCACTGTGCTATAGATTCAAAACCCCTAACATAACGTGAAATTTAACGACACTTTGAATGGGGCTTTAACCCTTTCACTGCCAGGAGATTTTCATTTTTTTTTGCGTTAACTGCCAGAAGAATTTTCAGGATTTTGCCCTTAATCGCTTTAGACTAATTTTACAGTAGGAAACCTTGCAGTAAATCAGGAATATTATACATTGTTTTTTTCAGCACAAAGTGTACTTTAACATGGTAACAGAATTTTGTAACTTTTCTGGAAATTTTACTGGAATTATGGGTAAAATATGTAAAAAAAATGAAAAATTTGCACATTTTCATGGATTTTTCCCATTTTTACTTATAGTTATCTTAAGGTTACGCACAAAAATCTTACTGTTTCTAAAAGCTCAGATACTCCCGAGTACAACGATACCAGATATATGTAGGTACCCGACTTTTCCTGTACAGGAGAACCCCCCAAACTAAAACTGCACCTCCTAGAATATTACACCAAATTAAAATGTGTAACCACTACTAACAGTTAACATAGAATATCTACCAAATTATCTAAACTATCCCCACAAGTGAGATATTTTTAGAAACTACACACTCGCAGGATTTTACGAGTGAGGTTAGTTTCGATCAAAATACAGGTACCCGGACGCAGCTCTTCGTCAAATTGTAAGTTACTTTCTCACATTTTCCTTTTTTTCCTCAACTGTAAAATCAGAGACAAAATCAAATGCGAATTTCAGCTAAAAACTGTGGAGGAAAGTTCAAACGCATCTCAAATATGAAAGCCTAGCCCCTCCCGAATAAAACGGTATGCCACATTAATGGGTGTACCTAGAGACATGGCTACCAACTAACCCAGAGCGTGACCAGTGCCAAATGTCAGTAGCAGCAAAAAAAAATTAGCCAGTTTTGTATTTGAACAGTCTGCAGTTTTTCCACGAAACACCCCCCCAACTCAAAAATACCCCCCACAAACTATATACTCCTGAAATCTATACACCTTCAGCTATGTAACGCCGTAGTTCGTTCATTCATATCATCAATGGTGTGGGCGCAGTTCTTCGTAGAAATTTGCACTTTTACCAGATTTTCAAAAAAAATGAACATCAAACAGCGTTCAAAAAGGTCGAAATCATGCCAAAACCCCATGGAATGTAAAAAAAAGTTACTAAATATCAATCTCCCAAATGTCCTGAATCAAACGGTATGCCATATGTGTGGTAACACACGCAGACGTGGAAGCGAAAAGCCACAAAGTGAGACAATGCACGATGGCTCAGAAACGGCGAAAATATTTAGCCAACTCCGAATTTGGACAGTCTGCAGTTTTTCCACAAAACACCCCCGTAACTTAGAA
Organism: Hymenochirus boettgeri; assembly: GCA_019447015.1. NCBI lineage: Eukaryota > Metazoa > Chordata > Amphibia > Anura > Pipidae > Hymenochirus > Hymenochirus boettgeri. The sequence goes on along the minus strand of CM033472.1, from coordinate 181,192,419 downwards.
ATAACCCCCACAAACTATATATTCCTGAAATCTACACACCTTCAGCTATGTAACGCTGTAGTTTGTTCATTCATACCATCAATGGTGTGGGCGCAGTTCTTTGTAGAAGTTCGCACTTTTCTGAAAAAATGAACAAAAAACAACTTCAAAAGGTAGAAATCATGCCAAAACCTGACGGAATGTAAAAAAAAGTTACTAAATATCAATCTCCCAAATGTCCTGAATCAAACGGTATGCCATATGTGTGGTTACACATGCGGACGTGGAAGCGAAAAGCCACGATGTGAGACAATGTATGATGGTTGAGAAACAGCGAAAATATTTAGCCAACTCCGAATTTGGACAGTCTGCAGTTTTTTCCACAAAACACCCTGATAACTCAGAAATACCCCCCACAAACTATATATTCCTGAAATCTAAACACCTTCAGCTATGTAGCACTGTAGTTCGTTCATTCATACCATCAATGGTGTGGGCGCAGTTCTTCATAGAATTTCGCATTTCTACACAATTTTCTGGAAAAATAGAGAAAAATACATTTCAAAGTTACAAAATCACACCAAAACCCCATGTAATGTAAAAAAAACTTACCAAATATCAATCTCCTAAATGTCCTGAATCAAATGGTATGCCATATGTGTGGTTACACACACGGACGTGGAAGCGACTAGTCAAAATGTAAAACAATGCGCAGTGAGCCAATAACAGCATTTTCCCAGATTTTTCAAACTGAACACCCCTCTAACTTGGAAATACCCCCACAAAACTATATATTCTCAGAATCTACATACCTTCAGCTACGTAACGCTGTAGTTTGTTCATTCATACCATGAATGGTGTGGGCGCAGTTCTTCGTAGAAATTCGCATTTGTCTGAAAAAATGAACAAAAACAACTTCAAAAGGTAGAAATCATGCCAAAACCCCATGGAATGTAAAAAAAAGCTACTAAATATCAATCTCCCAAATGTCCTGAATCAAACGGTATGCCATATGTGTGGTTACACACGTGGACGTGGAAGCCAAAAGACACAAAGTGAAACAATGCACAATGGCTCAGAAACAGCAAAAATATTCAGTCAAATCTGAATTTGAACAGTCTGCAATTTTTCCCCACAAAACAACCCCCACAAACCATATATTTCTCGAATCCACACACCTTTATCTACGAAATTCTGTAGTTTGTTCATTCGTACCATCAATGGTGTGGGCGCAGTTCTTCGTAGAAGTTCACAGTTTTAGCAGATTTTCTAAAAAATTTGAAAAAAAACACTCTCAAAGGTAGAAATCATGCCAAAATCCCAAGTAATGTAAAAAAAAATTACCAAATATCAATCTCCCAAATGTCCTGAATCAAACGGTATGCCCTATGTATGGTTCCACACGCAGACGTGGAATCAACTAGCCACAAAGTGAGCCAATGAACAGTGGCCCAATTACAGCAACTTTTCAGATTTGTCAGACTAAACACCCCTCTATATTAGAAATACCCCCCAAAACTATATATTCTTGGACTCTACACACCTTCAGCTACACAATGGTGTGATTCTTTTATGCATACCACCAATGGTGTGGGTGCAGTTTTGTGTACAATTTCGCTTTCTTACCAGATTTTCAGGAAAAATTTATAAAAATACAATTCAAAGTTAAAAATCATGGCAAATTTCCATGTCATGTAAAAAAAACTTGTCAATTATCAATCTTCCAAATGCCCTGAATCAAACGGTATGCCATATGCGTGGATGCACACAGGGGCGTGACCACCAACTAGCTCAAATGGGACGCATGCACCAGTGTAATTACAAGAAAAATATCAAAGTGCTCTGTAATTTCAAACAGCCCCAAAACTTTGAAATGCCCCCCACAAATAAAACCCCCAACTAAATATCAATCTCCCACATGTTCTGAATCAAACGGTATGCCATATGCGTGGATGCACACAGAGACGTGGCCACCAACTAGCTCAAATGGGACGCATGCACAAATGCAATTACAAGAAAAAATCAAAGTGCTCTGTAATTTGAACAGCTTACCCTTTTTCTAAGGAAACAGTCCCGAAACATGGAAATTCCCCCCACAAACTATATATTTTTGGAATCTACACACCTTCAGCTACGTTACGGTGCCATGCTTTCATACATGCATGAAGAATTCCAGACCCAGCGATCCAAAGAACTCTGTGTTTTTACGAGATTTTGTGAAAAATAAAATAAGATGATTCAAGGGTTGAAATCCTACCTAAACCCACTTGACAAGCAAAAAAACCCACTAAATAGCAATCTCCCACATGTCCTGAATCAAACGGTGTGCCATTTGCGTGGGTGCAAACAGAGACGAGGCCACCAACTAGCTCAAATGGGACGCATTTAGAAGTGCAGTTACAAGAAAAATTTTTAAAAACGCCACAACCCACCCCCCACACACACACTCTCCCCCTTTTAGTGGTATTTTAGTGAAATCGGTTAGTATGGAGAGTCACACACGTTTTTGCACACTTTACTGATCCTAAAAATTCAATACGGTCTTTATTTGGTACCTCTGCAAAATTTCCTTCTAAAAAATAGGCTTAGTTTCCCTTGAAATCGTACAAATAAGTATCCGCGTTTACTTTACCGATATCACTGGGGACATTGGGGAGCTTGGAGAAGACAACTTTTTTTCTAATTTATAGTTTTAGGGTAAAAAAAAAAAAAGGGTGTGTGTATCACTTTAAGAATTTTTTTGTGTGTATTTCCCCATTTTTTCCCCGATCATTCCCAAAGATGATCATCAGATCATCTTAGGGAATGATACCGAACTTGGAATACGGGCATAAATGCCCGTTTTCCAATTCGAAATCCGATCAGAAAAATCACTTCCCGGAAATCATTTTCCAGGAAGTGATTTTTCATTCATTGGCAAAGATCAATAATTTGGTGATCAGAAGTGATCACCAAATTTTGATCTCTGTCCCCATTTTTTTTCTAAGTCTTCGCTAAGTAGCAAAGACTTAGAAAAAATCCTATTTGTGAATGGAACTTTGAGTTCCATTCACAAAATGTATAGAAAAGCTGTTAGCTTGACAGCTTTTTCTATACTTAGGGACTGCAGCATGATCTCCATAGATCATGCTGCAGTACCTCCACTGGACCACCGGGGGCAGCAGTGTACCTCCATATGGGAAGACCCCGGTGAAGGAGGAAGTTCTGTGATGTCACCGGGGTCTCCCATTCAGCTTCCTCCTCCGGACCGGCAGCTTCAAGGTAGGGAAAACTTCAATGTAGGATATCTCCTGATCCCCCCCTCGGATTTGGACGAAACCGAGGGGGGATCGAGGGGACTAGGGGGGCAGTTGAATGCTGCCCCCCGATCGGCCCTAGCAGGGGGGAAAAAAAATTTTGGAGGGGGGAAGCCACAGATCGTATATTCACGATCTGTGGCAGTTAAAGCATTCTCTGCACAGATCGTGAATATACGATCTGTGGCAGGGAAAGGGTTAAAGTCACAAAGTTACTTACCTTAGCCCGATCCCGCGATGCAATTCCTGATGTAATCTTGTTTACGTCAGTTATTGTATCACGGGATCAGGCTTATATATATAATTCTTATGTTTGTGAAGCCCTGTGAGTGCCTCTGTTTCTAGAGTTGCTGCATATCCTTGGATTGAGCACCCAGGCAGTTTACGCTCAGGAGTGCCCGCTAACCACGACACTGTATATATATATATAATATATATAGATATATATATTATATAATATATATATATATATATATATATATATATATAGTGTTTTCGATATAGATGTCGCACACCCAATTAGAAGTCCCTGAAAAGAATTTGAAAGCTGCTTGTTACCTTGCAGTTTATTTACTGGTCAGTAAATTGCTTGTAAATAAACTGCAGGGTAACAAGCGGCTTTCAAAGTCTTACCAGGGACTTCCATATTCCATTTTTTAATTATTCTTTTCCTAGCAAAAGATAAAGCTTCCAAATGTACCTTGACTCACTGCTTATTCAGTGTTGGGGCACCGGATAAGGCACCAGGTTTAAATATTAACAGGGCGATGCACAGAGCGCTGCTATGGGCAACCCGGTGCAAACAGCCCGGCGATGTTATATGCCGATATCGGCGCTCGGAACATCGCTACTTGGCGCAGTTCTATTCCGGCACTTTCAACGCCAGCTATTAGCTAGCGCTAAAAGTGCCGCAATAAAATGCCGATTTAGGCATATAACATCACTTGCGGTGGCTGCGCTGTTAACTTTTGTGTTAGCCACGCAGCCGCCGCAAGGAAGGAGTTAAAGTCACGCTAACCGATATAACATTGGTTAGCGCAACTTCAACTCCAAATCAGGAGCGATGCGCCCATTGGTGCATTGCCCTGAGACAGTTCAGAAGTTCACAAGTTCAATACCTGAGAGTTTCTGTTGACTTTTTTTGTAAGTAAAAGATAAAGCTTCTATATGTTCCTAAAAATATTCAGCTTATTCAGTGGTGGCTCATCTGGTAAGACACCAGTTTTAAAAACATACAGTTCAGAAGGTCACTAGTTCAAATCCCCAGACTTACCTTTATTTTTTGTTTTCATTATGTTCCTAGTAAAAAATTCTATGCGTACCAGTGTTTTATATAGTATCTTTGTTTGCCTAGAGGTAAGACTTGTGCTTTTAACAAGACAGAGTAAATGTGCAAAATGTTCAAAAGTTGCAGGTTCTATTCCCCAGACTTTTATTTTTTTATTTTTGCTGAAATGTTAGTATTCCATTTCTTACATCCATGCTATCTATGAAATACACTACAAAGATTACTTTTCTTTTTGTATGAAAAGTAAATGATTACGTAATTGTTAGGACAGGAGCCATTAAATGTGTTTATAAAAACAAAAACCTAAATCCCTGTTCTGTGTCAGGGAGAGGGCGGATCTCTATGCTGTAATGTGTTTGGCTGTCAGCTTCTAGGAAGCAAGGCTGCAACTTGTTTTGATCTGTTGACACACTACGCAGACACTTAGCTGGGGGTTTACCCAGCTAAGGTGGATTGTGGGAGCTGACCCCTAGTACGCACATGTTATTTTGATAAATCCCCTAATGGCCAAAGCAAAGGGAGAGGTGAGACACAGCTTGTTATATGTTTGTGAATGTGCTCTGTCTATTGGGACAATGTTTTCAGGAGACTTTAGTTCTAATAACATTGTCTAATAGTTTTTTTTTACCATACCCTCTGTCAGCAAAAATGAATACTCTTAATATTCCTATGTTTAACACTCTATATGCTAGTATATAACTGTGAGGTAACCCAAAGATCTTTATCAGTGAAACAGATGTACAAGGTAAGGAAAGTATATGAGTTTTTTGTAGGTCAAATTTGTTGAGGAATTGTAATTTCTCATTTGTGTTAAAAACTAATCTTTCAGACTCTGTAGCATTCATTTAGATCAACTGGACTTGAAGTTTAGTTTTTGAAGATGTTATGCTAGTCATCCGACTGGCTTTCTCAATTCAGAATGACTTGTACAGGAGTCTATTGGCAATAAATACCCTGATATCTGTCCCAATCAGCAAATAACAAAAATGGTAGGGAGCACCTGAATGCAAGGTGTTGATTGCATTGTGGCTAAGAGGTGTAATTAAAATGGCCCACAGATTCCTGTAGTCCTTTTGCATTGAGAAAGGCAGTTTGATGACTAGCAAAATGTTTTTAAGAACTAAACTTATCAACTAACTTATTTATCAACTAAACTAGTTGATCTGACTGAATACAACAAAAATACCATGACATGGATGAATAAGAACCTTCACAAGCATAATCTTTTAGATGAATTAATAAATAGGGACTCTATGTGAGAACTGCTGGCTTTAATTCTGGCTAGTCTAGCCATGGTTGAACAGAAGCTGTTAAAAGGATTTCTGTTCAACATATGGGGTACAAGCTGTATGGTCATGTTTAAAGATGGATCAAAGCTTCTAAAAAAATCACTATAGAAATAATGTGGCTGCTGGTAGTACATCCCTAGAAAGGAAATTTCATTGTGTAGGTCAAAAATGATATGGAATATGCGCTTTTTAAAAACAAAATATTAAAAATAGTGCAAAATATATTCAGACAAATCACTGTCTGTCGTGTTCGCATGCAAGACTGCTTTTAATCATAGACATTCACAGCAAGTGTCTCTCTCTAAAGGCAGAAGGCAGACAGGATGCATAACACATGCTGTCAATCACATTAGATTAGAAAGCAAATCTAGATTATAGTGGTGAAGAGCAAAAGCCATGAAATCAAACCTAAAACCAAGCGGTTTTCAATCTAAACTAGAATTATAACACCAGCTACCTTAGAGAAAAATGTTCTTAATACATATATTAGTGTATATACAATCACTAAAAATTTATGAAGCATGTAATTCTCAAAGTCTTTTTACGCAGAGAAAACATTTTTCTAAGCTTTTTTAACATTAAAGGAATACAAAGAGTTAACACATTAGCATTTATATTTTAGTGTACATTTACGAAATATCAAAATGTCATTGTTCAAAAATAATCTTCTAAAAAAAGAGGTATTCAATTTGTTATTGAAGGAACCGTTTCAAACGTAACACTTGAGTTGTCCAAATACAACATATCTTATTTTTAATAAATAGTTAATTAGAAAAAAACAACCTATTATCACATTAGGTACTATTTATACTCGAGTATAAACTGACCTGAATATAAATCAAGGTACTTATTTTTAACTGATAAACCAGGAAAATTGCTTGACTCAAGTTTAAACTGAGGGTTGACTTTACATTCAAAAAATAGAATTCTAGTGCACAAACAATTCTAATTGCATATTGGCTACCTCCATAAGGTTGCTGCTACAAACAGCCTGCAAAACCCTGGATAAATAAAAGCAATTAGTTCAATAAGTTGGCCAAATTATTTTAAGCCCAGTCACCATGTCAAGGTTGTTTCTTTAACTGGGTCCTAACCTACTGGTACTGGCCTTTTTGGCTACATAAGCTGACAGCTTCTCCTGTGTGGCCTGGATGCTTGAAGCTGACTCTCTAGTTTAAAGTACTTTGTACTCCACCCAGAGTTAGGTCATGTGCTCGGTTGAGCAATTTCCCAGAAGTATATCTGTTGTATTCAATTAGATCAACTGGACTTGAAATGTAGTTCTTGAAGACGTTTCGCTAGTCATCCGACTGGCTTTCTCAATTCAGAATGACTTGTACAAGAATCTGTGGCAATTATGTACCCTGGAAAATCCCAATTTGCATATCACAGCCAGGTGTTAAGGGTGTGATTGGATAGTGGTAAGAGGTGTTATAGGAACGCCCAGAGTAAGGTGTTAAAACAGATTGTACATGGCAGACAGTTGGTGTGTCGAACCCCCCCCACCTCTATTTAGGCTTGGTTTCTTTATTTTCACATAATGGCCTCCTTAACACCTCTCTTGAACCAGTCACGTCTTCGCCAGATGTTAACATTACAATCTTCAAAGGTATGTCCTTTATCCTTAAGATGCAGATACAACGGCTGAGTCCTGACCCGAGGAATTGGCTCTTCTGTGCTGGGCCATATGTTGATGCAGTTGATGTTTGGTCTCCCCCACATACAAATCAGATCTTTCTTATATGCACTGCATGCATATATGATGTCGCTTTTCTTGTGTTTAGGTATTGGGTCTTTCGGATGTACCAACTGTCTGCCATGTACAATGCTGTTTTAACACCTTACTCTGGGCGTTCCTATAACACCTCTTAGCCACTATCTAATCACACCCTTAACACCTGGCTGTGATTGCTAATGGGATTTTCCAGGGTACATAATTGCACAGATTTTGTACAAGTCATTCTGAATTGAGAAAGCCAGTCGGATGACTAGCGAAACGTCTTCAAGAACTACATTTCAAGTCCAGTTGATCTAATTGAATACAACAGATATACCATGACCTGGATGAATGAGAACCTTCACAAGCAATTTCCCAGAAGGCTTGGTCAAACTGACAATGTAACATACAATATATAGAAAATTGGACTGTTGTACATCCATATTAAAGTGCAACTAGAGACCAAAACTATAATACATACAAAAAATAGAATTCTAGTGCACAAACAATTCTAATTGCATATTGGCTACCTCCATAAGGTTGCTGCTACAAACAACCTGCTAAACCCTGGATAAATAAAAGCAGTCAGTTCAATAAGTTGGCCAAATTATTTTAAGGGTTGACTTTCTCCCATAGACAGCCCCATAGATAGTTCTACAGAGAGACCCATAGAAAGCTTCATCACAGGTTCCATACACAGCCCCATAGAAAGTCCATATACAGCCCCATAGAAAGTCCAATACACACGCCCCATAGAAAGTCCCATATACAGCCCCATAGAAAGTCCCATATACAGCCCCATAGAAAGTCCAATACACAGCCCATGAAAGTCCATACACAGCCCCATAGAAAGTCCAATACAACACAGCCCCTAGAAAGTCCCATATACAGCCCCATAGAAAGTCCAATACACAGCCCCATAGAAAGTCCAAACCACAGCCCCATAGAAAGTTCCCATACACACCCCCATAGAAAGTCCCATACACAGCCCCTAGAAAGTCCCATACACAGCCCCATAGAAAGTCCATACACAGCCCCATAGAAAGTCCCATACACAGCCCCATAGAAAGTCCCATACACTGCCCCATAGAATGTCCAATACACAGCCCCATAGAAAGTCCAATACACAGCCCCATAGAAAGTCCCATACACAGCCCCATAGAAAGTCCAATACACAGCCCCATAGAAAGTCCCATATACAGCCCCATAGAAAGTCCAATACACAGCCCCATAGAAAGTCCATATACAGCCCCATAGAAAGTCCATACACAGCCCCATAGAAAGTCCCAATACCAGCCCCATAGAAAGTCCCATACACAGCCCCATAGAAAGTCCAATCACCCCCATAGAAAGTCCAATACACAGCCCCATAGAAAGTCCAATACAACACCCCAAGAAAGCCCATACACCCCATAGAAAGTCCAATACACAGCCCCATATAACAAGTCCCATAACACAGCCCCTAGTAAAGTTCCCATACACTGCCCCAGAAAGTCCCAATACACAGCCCCATAGAAAGCCCAATCACACAGCCCCATAGAAAGCCCAATACACAAACCCATAGAAAGTTCCATACACAGCCCCATAGAAAGTCCCATATGCAGCCCCATAGAAAGTCCAATACACAGCCCCATAGAAAGTCC
>CM033472.1:181155296-181183030 GCA_019447015.1 Hymenochirus boettgeri | reverse complement strand
AAGTCACATAGCAAGGCCCCATAGAAAGTCCCATACACTGCCCCATAGAATGTCCAATACACAGCCCCATGAAAAGTCCAATACACAGCCCCATAGAAAGTCAACTATACATTGCCCATAGAAAGTCCAATACACAGCCCCATAGAAAGTCCCATACACAGCAACATAGAAAGTCCAATATACAGCCCCATAGAAAGTCCCATACACAGCCCTATAGAAAGTCCAATACACAGCCCCATAGAAAGTCCAATACACAGTCCCATAGAAAGTCCAATACACAGCCCCATAGAAAGTCCCATACACAGTCCCATAGAAAGTCCAATACTCAGCCCCATAGAAAGTCCCATACACAGTCCCATAGAAAGTCCCATACACAGCCCCATAGAAGGTCCCATACACAGCCCCATAGAAAGTCCCATACACAGCCCCATAGAAAGTCCCATACACAACCCCATAGAAAGTCCAATACACAGCCCCATAGAAAATCCCATACACAACCCCATTGGCTTCTCTCCCTCAGAGTATGCTTCATGCAAGGGAAAACGGGTGAACGGGTAAGGCTTTGTAGGAACCACACCATTGAGTTACAGCAGGCCTACTACAGTTTGCCACCATTGTTGAAGAGCCAGGCAGGCTTGGCCCCACTGGACATACCCCTCACCCCATTGGCTTCTCTCCCTCAGAGTATGCTTCATGCAAGGGAAAACCGAACTTGGAATACGGCATAAATGCCCGTTTTCCAATTCGAATCCGATCAGAAAATCACTTCCCGGAAATCATTTTCCAGGAAGTGATTTTTCATTCATTGGCAAAGATCAATAATTTGGTGATCAGAAGTGATCACCAAATTTTGATCTCTGTCCCCATTTTTTTTCTAAGTCTTCGCTAAGTAGCAAGACTTAGAAAAAATCCTATTGTGAATGGAACTTTGAGTTCCATTCACAAAATGTTATAGAAAAGCTGTTAGCTTGACAGCTTTTTCTATACTTGGGACTGCAGCATGATCTCCATAGATCATGCTGCATACCTCCACTGGACCACCGGGGCAGCAGTGTACCTCCATATGGGAAACCCCGGTGAAGGAGAAGTTCTGTGATGTCACCGGGGTCTCCCATTCAGCTTCCTCCTCCGACCGCAGCTTCAAGGTAGGGAAAACTTCAATGTAGATATCTCCTGATCCCCCCTCGGATTTGGACGAACCGAGGGGGGATCGAGGGACTAGGGGGCAGTTGAATGCTGCCCCCGATCGGCCTAGCAGGGGGGAAAAAAAATTTTGGAGGGGGGAAGCCACAGATCGTTATTCACGATCTTGTGCAGTTAAAGCATTCTCTGCACAGAGCTGAATATACGATCTGTGGCAGAAAGGGTTAAAGTCACAAAGTTACTTACCTTAGCCCGATCCCGCGTTCAATTCCTGATGTAATCTTGTTTTACGTCAGTTTGTATCACGGGATCAGGCTTATATATATAATTCTTATGTTTGTGAAGCCCTGTGAGTGCCTCTGTTTCTAGAGTTGCTGCATATCTTGTTGAGCACCCAGGCAGTTTACGCTCAGGAGTGCCCGTAACCACGACACTGTATATATATTATATATATATATATATATATATATATTATATATATATATATATATTATATATATATATATATATAGTGTTTTCATATAGATGTCGACACCCACATATAGAAGTCCCTGAAAAGAATTTGAAGCTGCGTTACCTTGCAGTTTATTTACTGGTCAGTAAATTGCTTGTAAATAAACTGCAGGGTACAAGCGGCTTTCAAAGTCTTACCAGGGACTTCCATATTCCATTTTTTAATTATTCTTTCCTAGCAAAAGATAAGCTTCCAAATGTACCTTGACTCACTGCTTATTCAGTGTTGGGCACCGGATAAGGCACCAGGTTTTAAATATTAACAGGGCGATGCACAGAGCGCTGCTATGGGCAACCCGGTGCAAACAGCCGGCGATGTTATATGCGATATCGCGCTCGGAACATCGCTACTTGGCGCAGTTCTATTCCGGCACTTTCAACGCCAGCTATTAGCTAGCGCTAAAAGTGCCCGCAATAAAATGCCGATTTAGGCATATAACATCACTTGCGGTGGCTGCGCTGTTAACTTTTGTGTTAGCCACGCAGCCGCCGCAAGGAGGAGTTAAAGCACGCTAACCGATATAACATTGGTTAGCGCAACTTCAACTCCAAATCAGAGCGATGCGCCCATTGGTGCATTGCCCTGAGACAGTTCAAGTTCACAAGTTCATACCTGAGAGTTTCTGTTGACTTTTTTTGTAAGTAAGATAAAGCTTCTATATGTTCCTAAAAATATCACTTATTCAGTGGTGGCTCACTTGTAAGACACCAGTTTTAAAAACATACAGTTCAGAAGGTCACTAGTTCAAATCCCCAGACTTACCTTTATTTTTTGTTTTCATTATGTTCCTAGTAAAAAATTCTATGCGTACCAGTGTTTTTATAGTATCTTTGTTTGCCTAGAGGTAAGACTTGTGCTTTTAACAAGACAGAGTAAATGTGCAAAATGTTCAAAAGTTGCAGTTCTATTCCCCAGACTTTTATTTTTTTATTTTTGCTGAAATGTTAGTATTCCATTTCTTACATCCATGCTATCTATGAAATACACTACAAAGATTACTTTCTTTTTGTATGAAAAGTAAATGATTACGTAATTGTTAGGACAGGAGCCATTAATGTGTTTTAAAAACAAAAACCTAAATCCCTGTTCTGTGTCAGGGAGAGGGGCGATCTTCATGCTGTAATGTGTTTGGCTGTCGCTTCTAGGAAGCAAGGCTGCAACTTGTTTTGATCTGTTGACACACTACGCAGACCACTTAGCTGGGGGTTTACCCAGCTAAGGTGGATTGTGGGAGCTGACCCCTAGTACGCACATGTTATTTTGATAAATCCCCTAATGCCAAAGCAAAGGGAGAGGTAGACACAGCTTGTTATATGTTTGTGAATGTGCTCTGTCTATTGGGACATGTTTTCAGGAGACTTTAGTTCTAATAACATTGTCTAATAGTTTTTTTTTTTACCATACCCCTGTCAGCAAAAATGAATACTCTTAATATTCCTATGTTTAACACTCTATATGCTAGTATATAACTGTGAGGTACCCAAAGATCTTTATCAGTTAAACAGATGACAAGGTAAGGAAAGTATAATGATTTTTTGTAGGTCAATGTTGAGGAATTGTAATTTCTCATTTGTGTTAAAAACTAATCTTTCAACTCTGTAGCATTCATTTAGATCAACTGGACTTGAAGTTTAGTTTTTGAAGATGTTATGCTAGTCATCCGACTGGCTTTCTCAATTCAGAATGACTTGTACAGGAGTCTATTGGCAATAAATACCCTATATCTGTCCCAATCAGCACAATAACAAAAATGGTAGGAGCACCTGAATGCAAGGTGTTGATTGCATTTGTGGCTAAGAGGTGTAATTAAAATGGCCCACAGATTCCTGTAGTCCTTTTGCATGAGAAGGCAGTTTGATGACTAGCAAATGTTTTAGAACTAAACTTATCAACTAACTTATTTATCAACTAAACTAGTTGATCTGACTGCAACAACAAAATACCATGACATGGATGAATAAGAACCTTCACAGCATAATCTTTTAGATGATTAATAAATAGGGACTCTATGTGAGAACTGCTGGCTTAATTCTGGCTAGTCTAGCCATGGTTGAACAGAAGCTGTTAAAAGGATTTCTGTTCAACATATGGGTACAAGCTGTATGGTCATGTTTAAAGATGGATCAAGCTTCTAAAAAAATCACTATAGAATAATGTGGCTGCTGGTAGTACATCCCTAGAAAGGAAATTTTCATTGTGTAGGTCAAAAATGATATGGAATATGCGCTTTTTAAAACAAAATATTAAAAATAGTGCAAAATATATTCAGACAAATCACTGTCTGTCGTGTTCGCATGCAAGACTGCTTTTAATCATAGACATTCACAGCAAGTGTCTCTCTCAAAGCAGAAGGCAGACAGGATGCATAACACATGCTGTCAATCACATTAGATTAGAAAGCAAATCTAGATTATAGTGGTGAAGAGCAAAAGCCATGAAATCAAACCTAAAACAAGCGGTTTTCAATCTAAACTAGAATTATAACACCAGCTACCTTAGAGAAAAATGTTCTTAATACATATATTAGTGTATATACAATCACTAAAAATTTATGAAGCATGTTAATTCTCAAAGTCTTTTTCCGCAGAGAAAACATTTTTCTAAGCTTTTTTAACATTAAAGGAATACAAGAGTTCACCCATTAGCATTTATTTTTAGTGTACATTACGAAATATCAAATGTCATTGTTAAAAATAATCTCTAAAAAAAGAGGTATTCATTTGTTTGAAGGAACCGTTTCAACGTAACACTGAGTTGTCCAATACAACATATCTTATTTTAATAAATAGTTAATTAGAAAAAACAACCTATTATCACATTAGGTACTATTTATACCGAGTATAACTACCTGAATATAAATCAAGGTACTTATTTTTAACTGATAACCAGGAAAATTGCTTGACTCAAGTTTAAACTGAGGGTTGACTTTACATTCAAAAAATAGAATTCTAGTGCACAAACAATTCTAATTGCATATTGGCTACCTCCATAAGGTTGCTGCTACAAACAGCCTGCAAAACCCTGGATAAATAAAGCAATTAGTTCAATAAGTTGGCCAATTATTTTAAGCCCAGTCACCATGTCAAGGTTGTTTCTTTAACTGGGTCCTAACCTACTGGTACTGCCTTTTTGGCTACATAAGCTGACAGCTCTTCCTGTGTGGCCTGGATGCTTGAAGCTGACTCTCTAGTTTAAAGTACTTTGTACTCCACCCAGAGTTAGGTCATGTGCTCGGTTGAGCAATTTCCCAGAATTATATCTGTTGTATTCAATTAGATCAACTGGACTTGAAATGTAGTTCTTGAAGACGTTTCGCTAGTCTCCGACTGGCTTTCTCAATTCAGAATGACTTGTACAGAATCTGTGGCAATTATGTACCCTGGAAAATCCCAATTTGCTATCAAGCCAGGTGTTAAGGGTGTGATGGATAGTGGCTAAGAGGTGTTAGAGAACGCCCAGAGTAAGGTGTTTAAAACAGCATTGTACATGGCAGAACATTGTTCGACCCCCCCCACCTCTATTTAGGCGTGGGTCTTTATTTTCACAAAATGGCCTCCTTAACACCTCTCTTGAACCAGTCACGTTCCTTCGCCAGTATTTACATTACAATCTCAAAGGTATCCTTTATCCTTAAGATGCAGATACACGGCTGAGTCCTGACCCGAGGAATTGGCTCTTCTGTGCTGGGCCATATGTTGATGCAGTTGTGTTGGTTCTCCCCCACATACAAATCAGATCTTTCTTTACTGCACTGCACTGCATATATGATGTCGCTTTTCTTGTGTTTAGGTATTGGGTCTTTCGGATGTACCAACTGTCTGCCATGTACAATGCTGTTTTAACACCTTACTCTGGGCGTTCCTATAAACCCTTAGCCACTATCTAATCACACCCTTACACCTGGCTGTGATTGCTAATTGGATTTTCCAGGGTACATAATTGCCACAGATTCTTGTACAAGTCATTCTGAATTGAGAAAGCCAGTCGGATGACTAGCGAAACGTCTTCAAGAACTACATTTCAAGTCCAGTTGATCTAATTGAATACAACAGATATACCATGACCTGGATGAATGAGAACCTTCACAAGCAATTTCCCAGAAGGCTTGGTCAAACTGACAATGTACTACAATATATAGAAAATTGGACTGTTGTACATCCATATTAAAGTGCAACTAGAGACCAAAACTATAATACATACAAAAAATAGAATTCTAGTGCACAAACAATTCTAATTGCATATTGGCTACCTCCATAAGGTTGCTGCTACAAACACACCTGCTAAACCCTGGATAATAAAAGCAGTCAGTTCAATAAGTTGGCCAAATTATTTTAAGGGTTGACTTTCTCCATAGACAGCCCCATAGATATTCTACAGAGAGACCCATAGAAAGCTTCATCACAGGTTCCATACACAGCCCCATAGAAAGTCCATATACAGCCCCTAGAAAGTCCAATACACAGCCCATAGAAAGTCCCATATACAGCCCCATAGAAAGTCCCATATACGCCCATGCAGCCATACACAGCCATAGAAAGTCCAATACACAGCCCCTAGAAGTCCAATACACAGCCCCATAGAAAGTCCATATACAGCCCCATAAAAGTCCCATACACAGCCCCATAGAAAGGTCCAAACACAGCCCCATAGAAAGTCCCATACACAGCCCCATAGAAAGTCCCATACACAGCCCCATAGAAAGTCCCATACACACCCATAGAAAGTCCCATAACAAGCCCTCAGAAAGTCCCATACACAGCCCATAAAAGTCCCATACACAGCCCCATAGAAAGTCCAATACACAGCCCCATAGAAAGTCCACTACACAGCCCCATAGAAAGTCCCATACACAGCCCCATAGAAAGTCCAATACACAGCCCCATAGAAAGTCCCAATACAGCCCCATAGAAAGTCCAATACACAGCCCCATAGAAAGTCCCATACACAACCCCATAGAACGTCCAATACACAGCCCCATAGAAAGTCCAATACACAGCCCCATAGAAAGTCCCATACACAGCCCATAGAAAATCCTATACACAGCCCCATAGAAAGTCCAATACACAGCCCCATAGAAAGTCCAATACACAGCCCCATAGAAAGTCCAATACACCCATAGAAGTCCATACCGCCCATAAAGTCCCTACACAGCCCCATGAGCCCATACACTGCCCCATAGAATGTCCAATACACAGCCCCATAGAAAAGTCCAATACCAACAGCCCCATAGAAAGTCATACACAGCCCCATGAAAAGTCCAATCCAGCCCCATAGAAGTCCCATATACAGCCCCATAGAAAGTCCAATACACAGCCCCATAGAAAGTCCAATACACAGCCCCCTAGAATCCCATACACAGCCCCATAGAAAGTCCCATAGAAAGTCCCATAGAAAGTCCCATACACAGCCCCTAAAAGTCCATGCACAGCCCCATAGAAGTCCCATACACTGCCCATAGAATCCATACACAGCCCCATAGAAAATCCCATACACAGCCACATAGAAAGTCCCATACATAGCCCCATAGAAAGTCCAATACACACGCCCCATAGAAAGTCCCATATACAGCCCCATAGAAAGTCCAATACACAGCCCCATAGAAAGTCCATACACGCCCCATAGAAAGTCCAATACACCGCCCCATAGAAGTCCCATACACAGCCCCTAGAAAGTCCAATACACAGCCCCATAGAAAGTCCATACACAGCCCCATAGAAAGTCCCATACACAGCCCCATAGAAAGTCCCATACACTCCCCATAGAAAGTCCAATACACAGCCCATAGAAAGTCCCATACATAGCCCCAATAAAATCCCATACACAGCCCAGAAAAGTCCCATACAAGCCCCATAGAAAGTCCCATACACAGCCCCATAGAAAGTCCCTACACGCCCCATAGAAAGTCCATACACAGCCCCTAAAGTCCCATACAAGCCCCATAGAAAGTCCCATACACAGCCCCATAGAAGGTCCCATACCAGCCCCATAGAAAGTCCCTACACGCCCCATAGAAAGTCCCATACACTGCCCCATAGAAAGTCCCAAACACAGCCCCCATAGAAAGTCCCAAACACAGCCCCATAGAAAGTCCCAAACACAGCCCCATAGAAAGTCCCAAACATAGCCCCAATAAAGTCCCCTACACAGCCCCATAGAAAGTCCCATACCAGCCCCTAGAATCCACACAGCCCCATAGAAAGTCCATACACAGCTCCATAGAAAGTCCCATACACAGCACCATACATAGATGGGCCCTGCATACCTTTCTGTGCAGCCTGTTTGTTGAATTCTGTTACTTCTATTGTTTTTTCCACTTTCCCTTGCAAACTGGGCTGATCTGAATGAGCAGAACAATTGCCTAACCCACCAAAATCAAGAGGATTCTGTGTGTTATAGGGTACAGCTTTTGTTTTCCCAGGGCTATGTGATTATGTCATCTGCTCCTTCAAGCTTCCAGATCAGCCCATACCCGAGTATAAACTGATTGGAGCTATATAGGTAAAATTCCTCTGTTTATACTTAAGTATAAACGGTATTCACAATTATACTAATACAATTATAATATAATAATAATACATATTTGTGGACAGTGGTCATGTTTTACAAATTTGAAGGGATTAAAGTTACATTTAGGTATGTTTGGTGAGTATGGATTTTGTTTGTAATTCACATCTGGCATGGGTGGCATTAAGTCAGTATCACATTTGTTAGATTCTGCGTAATTTTTCTATATTGTTTTCTACATTGTTCTGGTACATTAATTTTTACTTTTTTTGATGGGTTTTCTATAACCAGAGATGGGATGCAATGGGATGTTTTAGTCCCACTTATGGCACACTGTGTTAACATCTTTAGAGATGCTAACTTACTTTGGAAACATGTTGTGTGGTATGGTTGTTTCATTGTCAACCTGTTACTGGGATTTAGATGCAGAATAAAGGGTAACTGATTTTTCAAAACAGATGTTAAAGCTATCTGTTGGACCTTCAAATGAACCCTAAATTACATCTCTAGGTAACATTTGTGAGAAGTTATTGCTGGAAAGCATCAGCAATATACTTCCTGCTTGAACACTTCCTATTTTTAGATCAGCTTGTAGTCATGTGACCAGCCTCTAATTTGTTTTGGAAGAGCACAGTCCATTACCAAGACCACGTGGATCACCAGAACTCCAGTGGTGCCAAAAGGTGAAAAAAATACTAACAAAATGCTCAGACAGAGGGGATCCTGAAGCCCCAGCAAATTCACGCACCTAGGGAAACTCGCATTGGTTTGTGTGATGATTCCGTGGATGATTGGTACTGAGTGCTTCATTAGCAGCTAATTGGCAAAGCATTGGCAGGGTGAAGAGTGAGGCCGTCCGGGAGATAGACCATCCGGTTCTTGGCTTCTCACATAAGTTCTGAGTTTGCCTGCCATCTTTTTAAAGATCAGAGGAGCTGCACCTTACATGGAGACTGGGTGGCAGTTTGTGCTCAGTTATGAGACACAATCTGTATGAAGTATTGTAAAAGTTAGGTTTAAAGGGTTCTGATTGTGAACGTAAATACTTGTTTTGAGGGTGGAGATATCCTTAATGACCTACAATACAATAACATTTGTAAAGCGCTTTTCTCCTAAAGGACTCAAAGCGCATACCTGTGGTAAAAGGAAAAATACAGACTAGCAAACAATTTCTCCAGACAAGTGCAATAATGGTATAAGATGTGTGGAAAGCATTGCTAAGGATAATGTGATCTAAATGCTTACATTTAAGGGGAACTCTGTGTAAATCTCCTGTTCACGATTCAATATCGTGTTTGCGACTGTGAGTAAATCCCGAAAGGGATTTAAGTGAAGGTGATTTTAACGTCTGCTATCACCTGGCTTTAAAATCCAGTGCTAAAAATATCGCAAACACGATATTAAATTGCAATCGCTGGTTGCACTGGTGCATTGGCTAAACCTGCGCATCTGGTGCTGAGATGGAGTTAAAGTCGTTCTAAAGGATATTGAATAGCTTAGCATGACTTTAACTCCATAAAACTGTCCAGTGGCTCAAGGTAAATGAACCTTTTAGTTATTAGGCTTTATATATGAATTGTCTTTAGACAGATCACAGGGATCACTGTATTTATGTGAAACAGGGTGTTGTGGTGCAATACAAATTCCCATTATGCATTCCTTTTTTTTACACAATCCTTTTTACATTTTCTAAATAAATCTTTCTTTCTTATGTGGAGTTGATTTTCTAATACTAACAATGGGTTACCAATCAACATTAATACAAACCAATGTTTACAAAGCTGCATGTCCCATTTTAATGCATACTTCAGTTTTTTCAAATAAATAGAAACCTCTGTGGCCGATGTAATGTTGTATTGATTTGACAAGACGCAAAGTGCATCTACAGAGCAAGGTCCTTGGTATTATCTAAAAATAATTGCTCATTACATTGATTATCGTGTTGTAAGGAAATGTTATCAGGCCTTGGTTTACATTGTAGCTGTAAAGCATGAATTCTTCAGATGCTGGAATCTGTAAACACAAACACCACGTGGATCTTCATTTAGAATTTAACCCTCAGAACTTGAGCTGACAGCTATTTGACTAACTTGTTTTGGGGTTGTTTGTATTTAAACTTGCATAACATGCACTCACTAAAACATACAGACATACACTCATTTAAACACTAACTTCTAAACACTAAAATCAACAATAAGTCTGCGAGTTCAAAAAACCTGAACTAGTTCATAGTTGAACCCAAACTCGGGTTTGGGTCCATCACTACAAACAGTGCTTAAAGGAATAATTCTCTCAGAAAAAAAACTATTCCGTTTTTTGCATTAATTATAGAGCAGGAGGTGAAAAAACCATGCCTAGCCTCCTGTTCTTCAATTAATGTAACAGGACAGGAATGAAGGTACTTAAACAGGTATCAAAAAAACAAAGGAAGTCCCAGGTGCTGATATCCTCTGGGCCTCCACCCTTCAGGGGCCAAATAGATCCAAAAATACAGACACTCCAAAAAATCTGTTTATAGTGAACCACACACATCAATATCACAACGGTCAGGGCTTGCCCATTCCTCAGGTCACCTCAGGTAGAAGGAAGAAACTAAAAAATAAAAATTACAATAATCCAGAAAGTAAGCGCAAGGAAAATTGAAAAAAGTATAAGGAAGTATATAAGAAAGGAAATTGTGGGAAAAGGAGCTGCACAGAGAATACACTGAATGTGACTTACAGTAGTATATCAGAATCAATGAAAAGTTAAACTTTGCAGTAATGTCAATTAAATATGTGAACATTACACAGTGTAAAGAAACTCCTACAGGAATGAATTGTAACAATCTTCATACAAAGAAAACAAACCCTGCAATATTTTAGGATGATATCTTTGCCACTAAGAAATTGGTATAATACAGTGGTATTAAGTGTGTGGTAAATATAATGTTTCCTGATTATATATACTGTAAACACTCCACATTGGGCACTCACTTCCAATGACTTTTATTCAAGATATGTAGATATTGCTACCAGGAGATTGTAGTGTATATAATATTCTTGGATACCAGTGCACTCATGGATTTAAAAAAACAAACAAACTTTTATTTGAAGCTCAATATATAGGCAATGTTTCAACCCTTTGGGTTAGGCCACACTGCTGCGATTTGTTCTGAGTTTGAGCTTGTGTTTGCGCATGCGTTTGCGTTTTTTTTTTTCAAATCATTGGAATCGTGGCAACGCCGAAAACGCGCGTTTTCAGATGCAATTGCGCTTGCAATTTGCATTCCACATTTTAAATCGCAAACGCAATGAAATCGCACATGAAATTGCATGCGATTCCGTGTGCGATTTCGTTTCGTTGCAGTGTGGTCGTGCCCTAAATGCTGACCCTTCTCAAGGTCTGGCATCTTGTTATGTGCCCAGGTGCTCTGTATTTAGGTTCAATGTAGATAAGTATAAGAATGTACGTGAACTCCTCAGTCTTTTTAACTTTACTTTTTTAGTGGTACAAACTGCAAATTTTGTTCCTGTTCTGGGACTTTTCTCAGGCCACCAAGCCTGTGTCTGGCTGAGAAAGGTCCCAGAACGAAGACCAAAACAACTCCTGTTTTAGCAGATTTTGTACAAGCGAGCCATAGTGTCTCAGATTTTACATTCTGATACTGGAAGATGTCCCATGCTCAGACAGGGTGGAGACAGGGAACTTATCTTCATGTAGCATAAGTCTGGTGGATGCATCGATTACAGACCCGTTCCCACATGGACTTCTGCCATAGTGTTTGTGGTAAAATTCTAATTTAAAAACATTGTTACATAATGAATTTGCATGTAATGGTGTATCAGGTTATATATAAATATTATGTGGCCTAGATTGCATTTTCTGTTTGTGGTGCTCTTTTGCTGCTTGAGGAAGGGAGGAACTTAGTCCCTGAAACATTGCTATTAATAAGGGCAGTGTTAGTTGGCTACAATAAAAGCAGAATATAATTGTTGGTGTGTTGTACTATTTTATGTGTATAAATGTGTGTAATTGAGTGGATACACAGGGTATAAAATCTGTATGCATCCTATCAATGTTCATGGTTTTGTACAATGAAAAGGAAACAAACAGGGTTATTCAATAAAGTTCTTATCGTTTAAAATGGTGCTAATTTTGCCCAACCAATCAGAACTTTTTTAACATTTGAAAGCTAACATCTGATTGGTTGGGCAAAATTAGCACCATTTTAACGATAAGAACTTTTATTACATCTCCCTGAAATAAATAATTAAAAAGACATGAGAAAAGAAATACGACCAAATCCTGATTCTATTAGTATCACTCCCCTCGCTGGCATAATAACATGGTATAGAGCCATTTATCCAACTTGTAGACATGACCTAGTTTAATCTTGTAAGAACTCATTAGTGCGATACAGATTCATATAGCTTCTATGGGATAGGACCAGGAACACAAAATACCAGTCAGCTATATGTTAAGGCAAGTGTGTTTAAAGGAGCAAAAAGCCCCCATGGAGCATAAAATTAAATAGACCCTTCTTAAACGAAATACTTCACAGCTATTAAATAACATTGCCCAAATAATCCAAGGAATGATGTAATACTGACCCTACACTAGTAACATACCTTTAAGATTTGTTAGGTTTTAATTTGTCTAAACACTTGCAGATGTTTTAGTAGAGACAGAGGTGTGGCTAAACCTTCCATTTAAAATACCAGGTCTGTGAGTACTTTTATACATTTTTATTGTTTGTCTTGTACCTGATATGTCATTACTATATTTTATGTATATACATGTATTTATGGTCATTTAAATCACCATACAAGGATATGCAGCTCAAACCTTCATTATTAATTATAAATTGCTGGCCAAAGGAGGCCCAGCAAGTTATACATTACATAATGGACCCCATCACTCAGCTATACAAATATAAATGAATTAGATTTAAGAGTTTAACATATAGCAATCAATGAAGGGTAATCACTTATATACGTAAAATGGATAAGTTTTTTTTGTACAAACATGCTTAAGCTGATGCGCCCCTCCAAGGCATTATCCCATCATCAGCCTAACCTAGTAAAAACCTAGTTACAATCCCTGGGGAGAAAGATCATACCTGCTTCTCTCTTTATTTAGTATGACCTTTTCCAGGGAACCATGTGAGCTTACAGAGCTTATAATACTTCCTTCTGGCTGGACTGCCCTTAAAGGGGTGGGGAATATAACAGGGAGCAGGCGTATAATAGAGCTTAGATGTTTTTGCCCTTAATATATACAAATACAAGGATATGTACCTCAACCTTTATTCTTAATTACTTTAGGTGCAGTGCAAAGGAGGCCCCACAATTTATACATTACATAAGAGACCCCCCATCATCTACACAAACATAAAATAATTAGATATGAGTTAAACATATATGCAAGCAATGAAGGGTAATCCTTTACACTGAGGTTAAACATGTACAAACATGCTTTAGCTGACGCGGTTTCCAAGGCTGTATCCCAACGTCAGTCCTAACCTAGTGAAAAAATACAATTCCTGTGGGGAGAAAGACCATAATCTTATACTATAGGAATGAGATATATATACGGTATATTATATATATATATATATATATATATATATATATATATAGTTGTGATTGGTTAAACTTTCAATGCTTGCAATCATATGATCACACATTAACCAATCATATTGGAATAAGCCCCGAAATCCGCTTCTGCCGCGGGTTTGGATCCATGAACCGGCCATCCTAATATATATATAATATATTTTTTGATTACCTGGTGCTGTGTGTGTGTGTGTGTGTATATATGTATATATAATATATATGTGTGTATATATGTGTATATATATAATAATATATATATATATATATATATACACACCGTAAATGGCCTCTGGCTTGGACCTGGAAATGGGCCGAGGACCTGTCCACCTCGTGAAGAACAGCAAAAAACGGAAGTAGCGCACACACACACTACCTCCAGTAATCCTTGAGAATGCCGTTTCGAGAATCCTCTAACGTCCTCGAAAGTCCCCGCGCCGACATTAGGGGGTCCCGCTGCTCAACCCGGGACCCCCTTCCCGGCACTTATAAGTGCCCTTGCGGCACTGACAAGTCCTTTGTTGGAGTCCTGCAGCTCGAAAACAGTACTTCCTTGGCTCTAGACGAGCTCTTGGGGGCATGTCTTCTGTCTTCTCAGCCGGCGACACCAACTCCACTGATGTTGCCAACACCGGGCAATGTCACTGCGGCTGCCAATGACACTGCTGGCGCTGACAACCTCAACGTTGCCAGTGTTACTGAAGTCTTCTTTCTTCTGCCTTCACTGTGATGACTTCTGAGCTCTCAGGTTTCACCTCTTCAAATAGGATTGCTGAAGAACCAAATCCAGTTGTGATTGATTAATATTTCAATGCTTGCAATCATATGATCACAAATTACCATCTATTGGAATAAGCCCCGAAATCTGCATACTTGAATCACCTGATGGTGATTCAAGTAGCTGAAATCTCTACTGATCAATAGGTATGGCTGGAATTTACCCGAACTTGGTTCAAGGAAGAAACTACCAAAATGGACACTATTACCGTATATACTCGAGTATAACCGAGTTTTTCAGGCTGAAAATCAGCCTGAAAACTCGGACTCGGTTTATACTCGAGTCAACCACTTACCTGGGCATTCCGGCAGCCGCGCGATCCTTTTCTGCACTGGCGCGCCGGCCTGACGTCACTGCCCGGCGCCAAGCCCTGCGCGCGGGCAGTGACGTCAGCCGGCGCGCCGGTACAGGAATGGGCGCGTGGCTGCCGAGATGCTGATACCGTACCTGCCGGGATGGATGGAGGAAGTAAAGAAGAAGAGTCGTCCACAGGAGAAGAGTCCACAGGGAGAAAGAGTCCACAGGGAGAAGTCCCAGGAGAAGAGTCCACAGGGAGAAGAGTCCACAGGGAGAAGAGTCCACAGGAGTCCACAGGGGAAAGAGTCCACAGGGAGAGAGCCCACAGGTACAAACTGAACTGAGGGGGAGGGGGGCATTCAAGATGTTTGGGAACTACAACTCCCCATGCTTTATTAGCTGGGAGTTGTAGTTTCCAAACATCTTGAATGCCAAGTGAGGGTGGCATTCAAGATGTTTGGAAACTACAACTCCCAGCTAATAAAGCTGCGGGAGTTGTATTCCAAACATCTTGAATGCCACCCTCACTTGGCATTCAAGATGTTTGGAAACTACAACTCCCAGCATGCTTTATTAGCTGGGAGTTGTAGTTTCCAAACATCTTGAGTGCCAAGTTTCTACCCTCGGTTTATACTCGGGTCAATAACTTTATTAGGATTTTTAGCTGAAATTGGGTACCTCGGTTTATACTCGGGTCGGTTTATCCGAGTATATACGGTACTCGAGAAATTGCAAAATGGGTAGATAACCGCAAGTGGAATGAGAAAACAATTCATTTTTTTACTTTAAAGCCTATACATTAGTGCTGAAGTTCCTTTTAAAACTTATTACATTTCTAATTTAAAAAGCAATTTGCTTGGAACAAGAATTTCAGGTTATTTCAATAAATATCCTGTTTTCATCAAATAGCCAACACAGAGTAATATACTGATATGTATTGATGTACTTGGGGTCAGCAAAGGTTTTCGCTCTAGCTTGCTTAATTGTTGCATTAAGACTAAACAGAAGTGTACATTTTACTAAACAAATTGAAAAATAAAAACTATAGTATTTCAGTGTAAAGATATTGCATACATTTTGGGTCTGTGATTATTTCAGTTATGGAATTTCAAGGCATTCCGGCAGCCACGCGCCCATTCCTGTACCGGCGCGCCGGCTGACGTCACTGCCCGGCGCAGGGCTTGGCGCCGGGCAGTGACGTCAGGCCGGCGCGCCAGTGCAGAAAAGGATCGCGCGGCTGCCGGAATGCCCAGGTAAGTGGTTGACTCGAGTATAAACCGAGTCCGAGTTTTCAGGCTGATTTTTCAGCCTGAAAAACTCGGTTTATACTCGAGTATATACGGTAATAGTGTCCATTTTGGTAGTTTCTTCCTGAAACCAAGTTCGGGTAAATTCCAGCTCATACCTATTGATCAGTAGAGATTTCAGCATACTTGAATCACCCATCAGGTGATTCAAGTATGCAGATTTCGGGGCTTATTCCAATATGATTGGTTAATTTGTGATCATATGATTGCAAGCATTGAAATATTAATCAATCACAACTGGATTTGGTTCTTCAGCAATCCTATTTGAAGAGGTGCAAACCTGCAGAGCTCAGAAGTCATCACAGTGAAGGCAGAAGAAAGAAGACTTCAGTAACACTGGCAACGTTGAGGTTGTCAGCGCCAGCAGTGTCATTGGCAGCCGCAGTGACATTGCCCGGTGTTGGCAACATCAGTGGAGTTGGTGTCGCCGGCTGAGAAGACAGAAGACATGCCCCCAAGAGCTCGTCTAAGAGCCAATGGAAGTACTGTTTTCGAGCTGCAGGACTCCCAACAAAGGCACTTGTCAGTGCCGCAAGGGCACTTATAAGTGCCGGGAAGGGGGTCCCGGGTTGAGCAGCGGGACCCCCTAATGTCGGCGCGGGACTTTCGAGGACGTTAGAGGATTCTCGAAACGGCATTCTAAGGATTACTGGAGGTAGTGTGTGTGTGCGCTACTTCCGTTTTTTGCTGTTCTTCACGAGTGACAGGTCCTCGGCCCATTTCCAGGTCCAGCCAGAGGCCATTTACGGTGTGTATATATATATATATATATATATTATTATATATATACACATATATACACACATATATATTATATATACATATATACACACACACACACACACAGCACCAGGTAATCAAAAAATATATTATATATATATTAGGATGGCCGGTTCATGGATCCAAACCCGCGGCAGAAGCGGATTTCGGGGCTTATTCCAATATGATTGGTTAATGTGTGATCATATGATTGCAAGCATTGAAAGTTTAACCAATCACAACTATATATATATATATATATATATATATATATTATATATAATATACCGTATATATATCTCATTCCTATAGTATAGATTATGGTCTTTCTCCCCACAGGAATTGTATTTTTTCACTAGGTTAGGACTGACGTTGGGATACAGCCTTGGAAAACCGCGTCAGCTAAAGCATGTTTGTACATGTTTAACCTCAGTGTAAAGGATTACCCTTCATTGCTTGCATATATGTTTAACTCATATCTAATTTATTTATGTTTGTGTAGATGAGTGCTGGGGTCTCTTATGTAATGTATAAATTGTGGGGCCTCCTTTGCACTGCACCTAAAAGTAATTAAGAATAAAGGTTTGAGGTACATATCCTTGTATTTGTATATATTTAAGGGCAAAAACATCTAAGCTCTATTATACGCCTGCTCCCTGTTTATATTCCCCACCCCTTTAAGGGCAGTCCAGCCAGAAGGAAGTATTATAAGCTCTGTAAGCTCACATGGTTCCCTGGAAAAGGTCATACTAAATAAAGAGAGAAGCAGGTATGATCTTTCTCCCCCAGGGATTGTAACTAGGTTTTTACTAGGTTAGGACTGATGATGGGATACTGCCTTGGAGGGGCGCATCAGCTTAAGCATGTTTGTACAAAAAAAACTTATCCATTTTACGTATATAAGTGATTACCCTTCATTGATTGCATATATGTTAAACTCTTAAATCTAATTCATTTATATTTGTATAGCTGAGTGATGGGGTCCATTATGTAAACTGCTGGGCCTCTTGGCCAGCAATTTTATTAATAATGAGGTTTGAGCTGCATATCCTTGTATGGTGATTTAAATGACCATAAATACATGTATATCATAAAATATAGTAATGACATATCAGGTACAAGACAAACAATAAAATGTATAAAAGTACTCACAGACCTGGTATTTTAAATGGAAGGTTTAGCCACACCTCTGTCTCTACTAAAACATCTGCAAGTTTTTAGACAAATTAAAACCCTAACAAATCTTAAAGGTATGTTACTGTAGGTGTCAGTATTACATCATTCCTTGGATTATTTGGGCAATGTTATTTTAATAGCTGTGAAGTATCTTCTGTTTAAGAAGGGTCTATTTAATTTTATGCTCCATGGAGGGCTTTTTGCTCCTTTAAACCCACCTTGCCTTAAGCTATATAGCTGACTGGTATTTTGTGTTCCTGAGTCCTATCCCATAGAAGCTATGAATCTGTATCTTGCACTAATGAGTTCTTACAAGATTAAACTAGGTCATGTCTACAAGTTGGATAAATGGCTCTATACCATGTTATTATGCCAGCGAGGGGATGTGATACTAATAGAATCAGGATTTGGTCGTATTTCTTTTCTCATGTCTTTTTAATTATTTATTTCAGGGAGATGTAATAAAAGTTCTTATCGTTAAAAATGGTGCTAATTTTGCCCCAACCAATCAGATGTTAGCTTTCAAATGTTAAAAAAGTTCTGATTGGTTGGGGCAAAATTAGCACCATTTTAAACGATAAGAACTTTTATTGAATAACCCTGTTTGTTTCCTTTTCATTGTACAAAACCATGAACATTGATAGGATGCATACAGATTTTATACCCTGTGTATCCACTCAATTACACACATTTATACACATAAAATAGTACAACACACCAACAATTATATTCTGCTTTTTTATTGTAGCCAACTAACACTGCCCTTATTAATAGCAATGTTTCAGGGACTAAGTTCCTCCCTTCCTCAAGCAGCAAAAGAGCCACCACAAACAGAAAATGCATCATATAGGCCACATAATATTTATATATAACCTGATACACCCATTACATGCAAATTCATTATGTAACAATGTTTTTAAATTAGAATTTTACCACAAACACTATGGCAGAAGTCCATGTGGGAACAGGGTCTGTAATCGATGCATCCACCAGACTTTATGCTACATGAAGATAAGTTCCCTGTCTCCACCCTGTCTGAGCATGGGACATCTTCCAGTATCAGAAATGTAAAATCTGAGACACTATGGCTCGCTTGTACAAAATCTGCTAAAACAGGTAGTGTTTTGGTCTTCGTTCTGGGACCTTTCTCAAGCCAGACACAGGCTTGGTTGGCCTGAGAAAAGTCCCAGAACCAGGAACAAAATTTTGCAGTTTGTACCACTAATAAAGTAAAGTTAAAAAGACTGAGGAGTTCACGTACATTCTTATACTTATCTACATTGAACCTAAATACAGAGCACCTGGGCACATAACAAGATGCCAGACCTTGAGAAAGGGTCAGCATTTAGGGCACGACCACACTGCAACGCAAACGAAATCGCACACGGAATCGCATGCAATTTCATGTGCGATTTCATTGCGTTTGCGATTTAAAATGTGGAATGCAAATTGCAAGCGCAATTGCATCTGAAAACGCGCGTTTTCGGCGTTGCCACGATTCCAATGATTTGAAAAAAAAAAACGCAAACGCATGCGCAAACACAAGCTCAAACTCAGAACAATCGCAGCAGTGTGGCCTAACCCAAAGGGTTGAAACATTGCCTATATATTGAGCTTCAAATAAAAGTTTGTTTGTTTTTTTTAAATCCATGAGTGCACTGGTATCCAAGAATATTATATACACTACAATCTCCTGGTAGCAATATCTACAATATCTTGAATAATAAGTCATTGGAAGTGAGTGCCCAATGTGGAGTGTTTACAGTATATATAATCAGGAAACATTATATTTACCACACACTTAATACCACTGTATTATACCAATTTCTTAGTGGCAAAGATATCATCCTAAAATATTGCAGGGTTTGTTTTCTTGTTTATGAAGAATTGTTACAATTCATTCCTTGTAGGAGTTTCTTTACACTGTGTAATGTTCACATATTTAATTGACATTACTGCAAAGTTTAACTTTTCATTGATTCTGATATACTACTGTAAGTCACATTCAGTGTATTCTCTGTGCAGCTCCTTTTCCCACAATTTCCTTTCTTATATACTTCCTTATACTTTTTTCAATTTTCCTTGCGCTTACTTTCTGGATTATTGTAATTTCTTATTTTTTAGTTTCTTCCTTCTACCTGAGGTGACCTGAGGAATGGGCAAAAGCCCTGAACCGTTGTGATATTGATGTGTGTGGTTCACTATTAAACAGATTTTTTTGGAGTGTCTGTATATTTTGGATCTATTTGGCCCCTGAAGGGTGGAGGCCCAGAGGATATCAGCACCTGGGACTTCCTTTGTTTTTTTGATACCTGTTTAAGTACCTTCATTCCTAGCTCCTGTTACATTAATTGAAGAACAGGAGGCTAGGCATGGTTTTTTCACCTCCTGCTCTATAATTAATGCAAAAAACGGAATAGTTTTTTTTCTGAGAGAATTATTCCTTTAAGCACTGTTTGTAGTGATGGACCCAAACCCGAGTTTGGGTTCAACTATGAACTAGTTCAGGTTTTTTGAACTCGCAGACTTATTGTTGATTTTAGTGTTTTAGAAGTTAGTGTTTAAATGAGTGTATGTCTGTATGTTTTAGTGAGTGCATGTATGCAAGTTTAAATACATAAACAACCCCAAAACAAGTTAGTCAAATAGCTGTCAGCTCAAGTTCTGAGGGTTAAATTCTAAATGAAGATCCACGTGGTGTTTGTGTTTTACAGATTCCAGCATCTGAAGAATTCATGCTTTACAGCTACAATGTAAACCAAGGCCTGATAACATTTCCTTACAACACGATAATCAATTGTAATGAGCAATGTTATTTTTAGATAATACCAAGGACCTTGCTCTGTAGATGCACTTTGCGTCTTGTCAAATCAATACAACATTCACATCGGCCACAGAGGTTTCTATTTATTTGAAAAAACTGAAGTATGCATTAAAATGGGACATGCAGCTTTGTAAACATTGGTTTGTATTAATGTTGATTGGTAACCCATTGTTAGATATTAGAAAATCAACTCCACATAAGAAAGAAAGATTTATTTAGAAAATGTAAAAAGGATTGTGTATAAAAAAAAGGAATGCATAATGGGAATTTGTATTGCACCACAACACCCTGTTTTCACATAAATACAGTGATCCCTGTGATCTGTCTAAAGACAATTTCATATATAAAGCCTAATGAACTAAAAGGTTCATTTACCTTGAGCCACTGGACAGTTTTATGGAGTTAAAGTCATGCTAAGCTATTCAATATCCTTTAGAACGACTTTAACTCCATCTCAGCACCAGATGCGCAGGTTTAGCCAATGCCACCAGTGCAACCAGCGATTGCAATTTAATATCGTGTTTGCGATATTTTTAGCACTGGATTTTAAAGCCAGGTGATAGCAGACGTTAAAATCACCTTCACTTAAATCCCTTTCGGGATTTACTCACAGTCGCAAACACGATATTGAATCGTGAACAGGAGATTTACACAGAGTTCCCCTTAAATGTAAGCATTTAGATCACATTATCCTTAGCAATGCTTTCCACACATCTTATACCATTATTGCACTTGTCTGGAGAAATTGTTTGCTAGTCTGTATTTTTCCTTTTACCACAGGTATGCGCTTTGAGTCCTTTAGGAGAAAAGCGCTTTACAAATGTTATTGTATTGTAGGTCATTAAGGATATCTCCACCCTCAAAACAAGTATTTACGTTCACAATCAAGACCCTTTAAACCTAACTTTTACAATACTTCATACAGATTGTGTCTCATAACTGAGCACAAACTGCCCACCCAGTCTCCATGTAAGGTGCAGCTCCTCTGATCTTTAAAAAGATGGCAGGCAAACTCAGAACTTATGTGAGAAGCCAAGAACCGGATGGTCTATCTCCCGGACGGCCTCACTCTTCACCCTGCCAATGCTTTTGCCAATTAGCTGCTAATGAAGCACTCAGTACCAATCATCCACGGAATCATCACACAAACCAATGCGAGTTTCTCCTAGGTGCGTGAATTTGCTGGGGCTTCAGGATCCCCTCTGTCTGAGCATTTTGTTAGTATTTTTTTCACCTTTTGGCACCACTGGAGTTCTGGTGATCCACGTGGTCTTGGTAATGGACTGTGCTCTTCCAAAACAAATTAGAGGCTGGTCACATGACTACAAGCTGATCTAAAAATAGGAAGTGTTCAAGCAGGAAGTAATATTGCTGATGCTTTCCAGCAATAACTTCTCACAAATGTTACCTAGAGATGTAATTTAGGGTTCATTTTGAAGGTCCAACAGATAGCTTTTAACATCTGTTTTGAAAAATCAGTTACCCTTTATTCTGCATCTAAATCCCAGTAACAGGTTGACAATGAAACAACCATACCACACAACATGTTTCCAAAGTAAGTTAGCATCTCTAAAGATGTTAACACAGTGTGCCATAAGTGGGACTAACCAACATCCCATTGCAATCCCATCTCTGGTTATAGAACAACCCCATCAAAAAAAGTAAAAATTAATGTACCAGAACAATGTAGAAAACAATATAGAAAAATTACGCAGAATCTAACAAATGTGATACTGACTTAATGCCACCCATGCCAGATGTGAATTACAAACAAAATCCATACTCACCAAAACATACCTAAATGTAACTTTAATCCCTTCAAATTTTGTAAAACATGACCACTGTCCACAAATATGTATTATTATTATATTATAATTGTATTAGTATAATTGTGAATACCGTTTATACTTAAGTATAAACAGAGGAATTTTACCTATATAGTCTCCAATCAGTTTATACTCGGGTATGGGCTGATCTGGAAGCTTGAAGGAGCAGATGAACATAATCACATAGCCCTGGGAAAACAAAAGCTGTACCCTATAACACACAGAATCCTCTTGATTTTGGTGGGTTAGGCAATTGTTCTGCTCATTCAGATCAGCCCAGTTTGCAAGGGAAAGTGGAAAAAAACAATAGAAGTAACAGAATTCAACAAACAGGCTGCACAGAAAGGTATGCAGGGCCCATCTATGTATGGTGCTGTGTATGGGACTTTCTATGGAGCTGTGTATGGGACTTTCTATGGGGCTGTGTATGGGACTTTCTATGGGGCTGTGTATGGGACTTTCTATGGGGCTGTGTATGGGACTTTTATTGGGGCTATGTTTGGGACTTTCTATGGGGCTGTGTTTGGGACTTTCTATGGGGCTGTGTTTGGGACTTTCTATGGGGCTGTGTTTGGGACTTTCTATGGGGCTGTGTATGGGACTTTCTATGGGGCTGTTGTATGGGACTTTCTATGGGGCTGTGTATGGGACCTTTCTATGGGGCTGTGTTGGACTTCTATGGGCTTTGTTTGGGACTTTCTTGGGCTGTGTATGGGACTCTATGGTGCTTGTATGGGACTTTCTATGGGGCTGTGTATGGGACTTTCTATGGGGCTGTGTATGGGACTTTCTTGCTATGGGGTCCTGTGTATGGGACTTTTATTGGGGCTATGTATGGGACTTCTATGGGGCTGTGTATTGGACTTTCTATGGGGCATGGGACTTTCTATGGGGCTGTGTATGGGACTTTCTATGGGGCTGTATTGGACTTTCTATGGGGCTGTGTATTGGACTTTCTATGGGGCTGTGTATGGGACTTTCTATGGGGCTGTGTATTGGACTTTCTATGGGGCTGTGTATTGGACTTTCTATGGGGCTGTGTATTGGACTTTCTATGGGGCTGTATATGGGACTTTCTATGGGCGGTGTATGGGACTTTCTATGGGGCTGTCTATGATACTTTCTATGGGGCTGTGTATTGACTTTCTATGGGGCTGTGTATGGACATTCTATGGGCATTGTATGGGACTTCATGGGGCTGTGCATGGGACTTTCTATGGGGCTGTGTATGGGACTTTCTATGGGACTTTCTATGGGACTTTCTATGGGCTGTGTATGGGACTTCTATGGGGTGCTGTGTATTGGACTTTCTATGGGGCTGTGTATTGGACTTTCTATGGGG
Organism: Hymenochirus boettgeri; assembly: GCA_019447015.1. Taxonomy (NCBI): domain Eukaryota; kingdom Metazoa; phylum Chordata; class Amphibia; order Anura; family Pipidae; genus Hymenochirus; species Hymenochirus boettgeri. The sequence goes on along the minus strand of CM033472.1, from coordinate 181,158,966 downwards.
CTGTATATGGGACTTTCTAGGGGCTGTGTATGGACTTTCTATGGGGCTGTGTATGGGACTTTCTATGGGCTGTGAATTGGACTTTCTATGGGGCTGTGTATTGGACATTCTATGGGGCATTGTATGGGACTTTCTATGGGGCTGTGTATGGGACTTTCTATGGGCTGTGTATTGGACTTTCTATGGGGTGCTGTATGGGACTTTCTATGGGGCTGTGTATGGACTTTCTATGGGCTGTGTATTGGACTTTCTATGGGGGGCTGTGTATTGGACTTTCTATGGGGCTGTGTATGGGACTTTCTCTATGGGGCTGTGTATTGGACTTTCTATGGGGCTGTTATGGACTTCATGGGGCTGTATATGGGACTTTCTATGGGGCTGTGTATTGGACTTTCTATGGGGCTGTATATGGGACTTTCTATGGGGCTGTGTATTGGACTTTCTATGGGGCTGTGTATGGGACTTTCTATGGGGCTGTGTATTGGACTTTCTATGGGGCTGTGTATTGGACATTCTATGGGCATGTATGGGACTTTCTATGGGGCTGTGATGGGACTTTCTATGGGGCTGTGTATGGACTTTCTGGGGGGCTGTGTATGGGACTTTCTATGGGGCTGTGTATGGGACTTTCTATGGGGCTGTGTATGGGACTTCTATGGGGCTTTGTTTTTGGACTTTCTATGGGGCTTTGTATTGGACTTTCTATGGGGCTGTATGGGACTTTCTATGGGGCTGTGTATTGGACTTTCGTGGGGCTGTGTATTGGACTTTCTATGGGGCTGTGTATTGGACTTTCTATGGGGCTGTATATGAGACTTTCTATGGGGCTGTGTATGGGACTTTCTATGGGGCTGTGTATTGGACTTTCTATGGGGCTGTATATGGGACTTTCTATGGGGCTGTGTATGGAACCTGTGATGAAGCTTTCTATGGGTCTCTCTGTAGAACTATCTATGGGGCTGTCTATGGGAGAAAGTCAACCCTTAAAATAATTTGGCCAACTTATTGAACTGACTGCTTTTATTTCCAGGTTTAGCAGGTTTGTTTGTAGCAGCAACCTTATGGAGGTAGCCAATATGCAATTAGAATTGTTTGTGCACTAGAATTCTATTTTTTGTATGTATTATAGTTTTGGTCTCTAGTTGCACTTTAATATGATGTACAACATCCATTTCTATAATTGTATGTTACATGTCAGTTTGACCAAGCTCTGGGAAATTGCTTGTGAAGGTTCTCATTCATCCAGGTCATGTGTATATCTGTTGTATTCAATTAGATCAACTGACTTGAAATGTAGTTCTTGAAGACGTTTCCTAGTCATCCGACTGGCTTTCTCAATTCAGAATGACTGTACAAGAATCTGTGGCAATTATGTACCCTGGAAAATCCCAATTAGCATATCACAGCCGGGTGTTAAGGTGTGATTAATAGTGGCTAAGAGGTGTTTTAGAAACGCCCAGAGTAAGGTGTTAAACAGCATTGTACATGCAGACAGTTGGTACATCCGAAAGACCCAATACCTAAACACAAGAAAAGCGACATCATATATGCAGTGCAGTGCAGTAAAGAAAGATCTGATTTGTATGTGGGGGAGACCAAACATCAACTGCATCAACATATGGCCCAGCACAGAAGAGCCAATTCCTCGGGTCAGGACTCAGCCGTGTATCTGCATCTTAGGATAGGACATACCTTTGAAGATTGTAATGTTAACATCTGGCGAAGGAACGTAACTGGTTCAAGAGAGGTGTTAAGGGAGCCATTTTGTGAAAATAAAGAAACCAACAAGCCAATAGAGGTGGGGGGGGTTCGACACCAACTGTCTGCGCATGTACAATGCTGTTTTAACACCTTACTCTGGGCGTTCCTATAACACCTCTTAGCCCTATCCAACACACCCTTAACACCTGGCTGTGATTGCAAATTGGGATTTTCCAGGGTACATAATTGCCACAGATTCTTGTACAAGTCATTCTGAATTGAGAAAGCCAGTCGATCTAGCGAAACGTCTTCAAAACTACATTTCAAGTCCAGTTGATCTAATTGAATACAACAGATTACTTCTGGGAAATTGCTCAACCGAGCACATGACCTAACCTGGGTGGAGTACAAAGTACTTTAAACTAGAGAGTCAGCTTCAAGCATCCAGGCCACACAGGAAAGCTGTCAGCTATGTTAGCCAAAAAGGCCAGTACCCAGTAGGTTAGGACCCAGTTAAAGAAAACCTTGACATGGTGACGGCTTAAAATAATTTGGCCAACTTATTGAACTAATTGCTTTTATTTATCCAGGGTTTTGCAGGCTGTTTGTAGCAGCAACCTTATGGAGGTAGCCAATATGCAATTAGAATTGTTTGTGCACTAGAATTCTATTTTTTAATGTAAAGTCAACCCTCAGTTTAAACTTGAGTCAAGCAATTTTCCTGGTTTACAGTTAAAAATAAGTACCTTGATTTATATTCAGGTCAGTTTATACTCGAGTAAAAATAGTACCTAATTGGATAATAGGTTTTGTTTTTTTCTAATTAACTATTTATTAAAAATAAGATATGTTGTATTTGGACAACTCAAGTGTTACGTTTGAAACGGTTCCTTCAATAACAAATTGAATACCTTCTTTTTTAGAAGATTATTTTTGAACAATGACATTTTGATATTTCGTAAATGTACACTAAAATATAAATGCTAATGTGTTAACTCTTTGTATTCCTTTAATGTTAAAAAAGCTTAGAAAAATGTTTTCTCTGCGTAAAAAGACTTTGAGAATTACATGCTTCATAAATTTTTAGTGATTGTATATACACTAATATATGTATTAAGAACATTTTTCTCTAAGGTAGCTGGTGTTATATTCTAGTTTGATTGAAAACCGCTTGGTTTTAGGTTTGATTTCATGGCTTTTGCTCTTCACCACTATAATCTAGATTTGCTTTCAATCTAATGTGATTCAGCATGTGTTATGCATCCTGTCTGCCTTCTGCCTTTAGAGAGAGACACTTGCTGTGAATGTCTATGATTAAAGCAGTCTTGCATGCGAACACGACGACAGTGATTTGTCTGAATATATTTTGCACTATTTTTATATTTTGTTTTAAAAGCGCATATTCCATATCATTTTTGACCTACACAATGAAATTTCCTTTCTAGGGATGTATCACCAGCACCACTTATTTCTATAGTGATTTTTTTGAAGCTTTGATCCATCTTTAAACATGACCATACAGCTTGTACCCCATATGTTGAACAGAAATCCTTTAACAGCTTCTGTTCAACCATGGCTAGACTAGCCAGAATTAAGCCAGCAGTTCTCACATAGAGTCCCTATTTATTAATTCATCTAAAAGATTATGCTTGTGAAGGTTCTTATTCATCCATGTCATGGTATTTTTGTTGTATTCAGTCAATCAACTAGTTTAGTTGATAAATAAGTTAGTTGATAAGTTTAGTTCTTAAAAACATTTTGCTAGTCATCAAACTGCCTTTCTCAATGCAAAAGGACTACAGGAATCTGTGGCCATTTTAATTACACCTCTACCACAATGCAATCAACACCTTGCATTCAGGTGCTCCCTACCATTTTTGTTATTTGCTGATTGGGACAGATATCAGGGTATTTATGCCAATAGACTCCTGTACAAGTCATTCTGAATTGAGAAAGCCAGTCGGAGGAC